>NKZN01001947.1:1675-38142 GCA_002374485.1 Metschnikowia santaceciliae
AACTACACTACACTAACTACACTACACTAACTACACTACACTGCAACTTGTTATGAAAGCAGAGAAAGCAGCTGATGTCATGTCTACAGAGATAACCAGACAATTTAAAAGACACGGCACGGTCAAGTTCAACATGAGCCATTTGCTCGACGAAGTGGCGTTTTTGACCGCCAGAAACCCAAACGTGTTGCTTGATGTGGTATCCAAAATGATCCGTATTGATAACTACGATGGGAAAACCATCTTCCCTTTGAAGGTAAAAGCTCGAAGACTTGAAGCCAAGCACATCCTCCAATAAACTCCAATAAACTACACTACAATACTACACTGTACTATACTACACTATACTATACTATATAACACAATACAATACTACACTACACTACAATACTACACCACTACACTATACTATACTATACTATATAACACAATACTATACTATATAATATAATACAATACTACACTACACCACTACACTACACTACACAATACTATACTACACAATACTATACTATACTATACAATACAATACTACACTACACCACTACACTACACTACACAATACTATACTACACAATACTATACTATACTATACAATACAATACTACACTACACCACTACACTACACTACACAATACTATACTACACAATACTATACTATACTATACAATACAATACTACACTACACCACTACACTACACTACACAATACTATACTACACAATACTATACTATACTATACAATACAATACTACACTACACCACTACACTACACTACACAATACTATACTACACAATACTATACTATACTATACAATACAATACTACACTACACCACTACACTACACTACACAATACTATACTACACAATACTATACTATACTATACAATACAATACTACACTACACCACTACACTACACTACACAATACTATACTACACAATACTATACTATACTATACAATACAATACTACACTACACCACTACACTACACTACACAATACTATACTACACAATACTATACTATACTATACAATACAATACTACACTACACCACTACACAATACTATACTATACAATACTACACTACACCACTACACAATACTATACTATACAATACTACACTACACCACTACACAATACAATACAATACAATACAATACAATACTACACTACACTACACTACACTACACTACACTACACACTACACACTACACAGTACCATTATAACTAGAGTGAGAGAAGAGGCGCAGTACATCGGCTGCGAAAACTCATGCGCTCAACAATAGCTATCCATTCAACCATGACCCATATATTATAATGTGCGCCCTAACAATAGCCCCCATTTCAATTCACCTATATTCATGAATCGGTTAGTATGGATGGATCTATGATTTATGGATGGATGGATACATGATTTATGGATGGATGTATGGATGTTTGTATTGATGGATGCAGGAGACAGAAACACAATAAAAGACCACTTTTTTACCAAAATAAAAAAAACCAAAATAAAAAAAAAATGAAGAAGAAATGAAGGAGGGAAAAAGGGTGGGAGGAGTGCGAGTGTTGATGCGTTTCCAAAAGGAGCTAAATTTCTCGCAAGTTCGCGCGTCCTCCACCTAACTCTCTGATCGTCTCTCCTCCCTGCCGCGCCTTTTGCTCTCCTGACCTTTCTCACTTCTCCCTTCTCACTTCTCCTCAAACTTTACATACTACTCCTACACGTTTTCGTCTATTGTCCATTCAACGCTAATCTCCGAATATAATCTAATCCTGGATTAATCCTGTACTAATTTTGTACTAATTTTGATATAATTCTGGTCTAGTTTTAATCCAATCGTGATCTAACCCTGATCTAATTCTGACCTATAGGTACGGCTATTCCCGGTCTACTCTACACATATTCAAATACCCTATCTTATCACTAGAGTCTACTTGAGGTTGCCAGAGACTGACCCATAGACTGACCCTGAGACTACAGAGAACAAGACACTACTAGTCTATTCAGATACTTCGGATACTTCGGGTGCTTCAAATTGTTCAGATTGTTCAGATTGTTGATATTGGCAGACTGGACTAGAATTTGGACTAGAATTTGATTTACACAAGTGCTCTACCTATAAATTGACAGTGTGACTATTGACCAGTGCTTCTAAGGACTACTACTTCTAAGGACTACTACTTCTAAGGACTACTACTTCTAAGGACTACTACTTCTAAGGACTACTACTTCTAAGGACTACTACTTCTAAGGACTACTACTTCTAAGGACTACTACTTCTAAGGACTACTACTTCTAAGGACTACTACTTCTACGGACTACTACTTCTACGGACTATAAGCACTTTTACGGATACAAGTACTTCTGGTGGCTACTTGAATATTTGACTTCTAGTGACTGCTTCTAGTGCCTGCTTTGACCACTTAGCACTAGTGACTGCTCTTAGACGTTAGTTTGGTTTTACTGGCTGACTAGTGATTCTTGACTAGTGACTATCTACTTACTAGTTGTGACTGCTAGTAACTATTGACTGTCCTGACTAGTAACTCCTTCTGTGACTATCTCATTAACCAGCTTGTGTGACTACTGGTGACTACTTCAGTGGTGACTTTGACAGTGACTACTTTGATTACTACTTTGCTATTTGTGATAGTGAATAGTGACTACTCGCGACTCTTGTTCCGTTTGATTACTGCTACTTTTGACAAGTACACTTTGAGAGTAACTTATACTTTTCTGGTCGTTACAGTGGCTACTTTGACAGTGACTACTACTATTTCGGACTACTATTTCGGACTACTACTTTGACCACTAGTGACTACTTGACCAGGGTTTTGACTAGTACCATTTCCAGTGACTCTCACTACTTGACTTCTGACTTCACTGACACTGCTTGACATGGAGGGACCTACGAAACGTCACATGACATATGGAGTGGCTCCAAGTTTGGCACCGCGCTACGGGAACCCCGAACTAGCTACACTCGGCATGAAGATCCGCAAGGCCGTGGCGGATGGCCACTCGCTAGCTGGACCTCATACCTACAACGCACAGTTCTTCGCCAACTATGCCCAGGTGGACCAGCCCCGCGACGAAAACGACTACAACCGCATGTTCCTGACGCAGAGCTTTCAGCGGCCGCAACGCACGTGTCTTCCCTCTACGATCTCTCTGCCCCCAGCCCTCACTAGCGACGGTTCTACATTTCAGTCGGGACTGAATGTATCGGAGTGGGGAGCACTTTCCGTGGCCGCCACCAACTTGCCGCAAAAACCCTCTTTGAAACGGAAAATGAGTGACTGTGGGAATGTGCAGATGCAAAGCGAACCTACTGTCCAGCCCCTTTACCCTTCGTACGACCAGTTCACTGCGCAAAACGGCCAACTTTCGTTCAATGAGGATTTCTGACGGCGCCGTCAAGTACCTATGGCCATAGCACCACCATCACTGTCACCACCATCACTGCCAACAAACATTACCTATTACTAGTCACCACTATCACTGGTGACACTAAGAGGACTTAAGTTTCACTTGATTGTATGGTGTTGATTGGTGGTACATCAAGACAATGATAATTTCTATGGTCAGTTATTTTCATGGATGGTGCATTTCCATATTGTTGCTTAGTTCTTACAAGTGCATTTGGTGCTTCATCCCAATTTTTTTTTTATTGTGCGTCCCTTGGTTACATTAAATAGTGGGACTCTTTTGTTGCACAAGACAGGTTTAATCTTGGCATTCTTGGCAAGGTCATATCTTGGCATTTGATTGGCTGATTAAATCCATCTTGGCAGGATCTTGGTAGGATCTTGGCTTTTTATCTTGGCATTTGAATCTTGGCAATATCTTGAGGTGCGCCCTTTGTCTTTGTTATATGCTGTGCATTGACAGTGACGTGGACACGGTCTAGAATAACCGAATAAATCGGGCCAGTGGATAGTGGACGTCCAAGAACATTTGGAGGATTTCTGCATTTGGAGAATCACGTGGACATTTATTATTCAAATTCACCAACATTTACATTCTGAAGTTTCATATTTCTGAATATGGCTCAAGGCTATTTTTAGGCCAAACCAAGGCTTTTGCCGGAGTTCAGTGCGAAAGTGCGACGGGAATTTAGTGAGGCATGTGAAGATAATAGTTGAATCGTGAACTTGGCGTGGCATCGCGTCGCTTCCTGCGGTGAGCCCACTGATAACCGATTACACGAGGCACCAGAACAAACAACAACAAGACATTCACAAAAAACATTACAAGACAAATCAAAAAAAAATCGAACATTGCAAAAAAAAATGTTACAAGACAAATCAAAAGAATTCAAAAACAAATCAACAATTTTCAACAAGGTGATGTTAACAATTGGTCATCTCCATCTGTCATCTCCCTCCTATCTATTTTGTTCCATTATTTGTTCTCATCATCTATTCTCATTATATGTTCTCCAGTTTCTTTTTTCCCAATTCTTCTCTATGGTTCATATTCAATTCATTGTTTCGTTGATTAACCAATTAACTGATTAATTACTCTAAGAAGTGTATGAGTTTAATTACTGTGAGCTTGATACTGTGTGAAGCTTAGTATTGTATTAGCTTAGTATTGTATAAGCTTAGTATTATATGAGCTTAGTACTGTATGAGCTTAGTACTGTATGAGCTTAGTACTGTATGAGCATAATAACTGTATGAGCATAATAACTGTAGTCACTCTAATAAGTATAATGAGCTTAATATCGTAATCAGCTTAATTAGTATGAGTATAATTTACTGTATGCGTATGGCTGCGCGTGCTCTCATCCTTATCCTTGTCCGTCTCCTTCATTCCTTCCACCCATTCCTTCCGCCCATTCCGCCTTGTTTTTGGTCACTCAAAAGTCCCGATTTGGAACGCGAAAGCAGTGTGCTTTTCGCAAGGCTTTTCTCAGTGCTTTTCGTAAGGCTTTTCGCAAGGCTTTCAGTGCTTTCGGTGCTGTCAGTCCCTCTCAGTCCGGTTTCAAGTACGTTTCGCAGTACGTTTCGCAGTGCGTTACTGCGAATTCTCTACCGTTTCTCTCCTGCAAATCACTTCCCCTCTACTCCTCCAACGCCATCCCAGAGGCATATAAATAGGGACCCTCGCCCCGCCGGTTTTCTGTGTTCTTTTTTTTTTCCTTCCTTCCTTAATTTCTGGCCTTCCGCTTGGCCTTGCTTATAGACTAAGGCGGATCCTGTCTTTTGTCTTGGACCCAGTCTAGACTTCGTTTCCTCCAGGTGAACTTTTCGCCCGCTTCAGTTCCACGCTGGTCCACGCTAGTCCACACCTGATTCGTGCTTGGTTTCCTCCTGGATTCAGTTTCAGGCGCCTCTGTCTGTTCAGCTTTGTCTGATGAAATTATCTTTCCTTGCGTCGGCGAAAAGGCCGTTTCTGAACCTTTCCTCCACGCAAAAGTTGCTCTTCACCTTGCGATGTGGCGGCTCCATCCTCACCATCGCCCTCATCATTGTTTTGGCCGTGTTTCAGAAATACCCCCGCATCGACCATGTGGCCCGCATCAACTGTGGCCACGTGGATGTGGCGCTAGGGCTCTACCGGACCCTCCAGTCCGAGCTCAGAGAATCCAGTTCGAACTCGTGGGACTCGCCGGGAAACGCCCCGCAGGCCCCGGGGCTCTCCGACTCCACCATCCTCATGTTGTCCGACTACACCCAGGAGGTGGTTTCCGATGCTCCCCAGTCGTTTCTCCTTGCATTTACTCGCTGGTGTACCGTTGAGTATAGCACCAACTTCGGGGACATGAATTACCTCACCCTGAACAAAACCATCAAATGCTACCCTTATAAAACCTTTAATCTCTTCAACTACCGCCAGATGTTGCTGGGGACGAACCTCGACTTCATTCTTGGCTATACCAACCAACTGACGACGGATAGGCATTACTTGAAGGTGGTCAACCAAAGACAACGCCGTTTCAATAGCATGAGGATTCTTTTCTATACACAGGCCCTTTCCCAGGCTGCCTTGTTGATTTCCTGTTTCGTCGTCTACAGTAACCGGGGCTCGGCCAGAGACTTGAGCAAGTTCCGCAGCACCACTCTACATGTGGTGGCTCTGTTGGCCATGGAAGCGGTGATCTCTATTTCTATTGCTGCCGCTGTGGTCACCTGCGACTTGAACAGAATGAAGAAGGACATTTCCAGGCTGCTAGGTGATTTCGGCATTGCCATGAACATAGGCACGCTCTTCAATGTGCTTTTCTGGATGACCTTCTGCGTGTCAATCATCAGTTCGTTTTCGTGGATTCTTCCGGTATGGTGTTCCAATCCACCTAAACCCGAAAGCGAACTCGTGTACTCGACTCGTGCTATTGCTATTGCTGACCCTTCCACCCACCAAAGAAAAGACCGCACTTACGTCATCAAGCCTTATAGACTAAGAAGACACACCATGCACCTGGGGCGGTCATCTCGTCTATTTGACGATGATGAAACCTTGGGAGGTGGTTCCTCTTCTCGGCGGGCTTATCGTGACCACGAGACTCGCTTTGATCAGGACGATCTGCCCAGGCCCTTCATTTGTCAGGGAGATAGTGATAGTGAACTGACGCATCCAAGCAGGGATATTGCCGAATCCAATGGCAGCTCCATCACCAATCAATACGACCCGTTGAACTACTCCTCCACTCCTGCGCCTCGAAGATTGAACAAGGCCGAAAGCGAATTGGAGCTACGGCGTCTAGGCCGCAAAATGACCAAAAATGCATCAGCCCGAACTCGCAGGACCGAGACTCACGAATTGGATGCCATTTACGCGGCGCCAAAGGAAGATACCCACAACTTGCTCTATGGAGACCATCCTTTTGCAAGCCACCAGTACCCGCATACTTTTGGAAAGCATCCACCAGAGAGTCTATCCAGAGGCGCGTCATTGAATTCCGCAAAGAGACTGAATTCGGGAAGAACTAGACAACTTCTCGATGCGGATTCTCCTGCCACTTCGAGGACTCAAGTCACTAATGCAAGTGATAACATCTCATTGTTGAATGAGGATGAGGTACAGTACTTGGACCAGAACAATTTCGTCAATCGCATTTAGGGAATCAATGGAACAAAATTGATTTAAAACAAAAATAAAGAGAATTATAGGGATCAGAATATTTTGGGATCAGAATCATTTGGCGTCAGAATTTATTTCGGCATCAGAATTTTTTTTGGGTGCTCAGAATAAAGTGCTCGAAAAATGCTTTGAAATATATAGCATGGAGATTTGCGGCAATTGGCCGCGCATTCGTGGGCTGCTTGTGGAAGTTCTTGGTGAACCTCACAAACACATCCTCATAATCGCTTCTTTGTTCTGATTCGAAAGGCGTTATGTTATCGGATACCGACTCCATCTCCGTCCACTCTCGTCCGGCCAAAAACAAAAAGTACCTCACGTTTAAACCAGGGGATTTCCGCAACTTCAATTTTGCATCCGAAGCCAATGCCAGTGAAGACAGTACAGATGGAGACAGTGGCGACAATGAAGACAGTAAGTTAGTCAAGGGTGCAAAAACCAGTCATGGAAAACATGGAAACAATGAAGCCAATGAAGTCAGTGAAAAAGAAGTCAAGAGTGAGCCTGAGTCTGCTGCTGAAAGTAGCTCGATCGTTTCGGAGAAGTTCAAGACCATTCGGATTGGACATAAGGCCGAGGCGAGTGAAATACTAAGGCCCCGACTGAACTCCAGCCGGTCTGTCCTCCGATTACCCAAGAAACCACAAGGAATGTTTGAATTTCCCAAAGCACAAGAAGGAACTTTTGAATTGCCCAAGCCTCATGATGGAGCCCTTGAATTTGTGCCCAAGACAAAGCCCGAAATTAGTTTCGTTACTCCCACAATGAAGCCAAAGACTATTGCCTACAACGAAGAAATGGCGTGCTCCACTTTAGATGTTCACGCTAAGCATGTGGCCGTGCAAGACTCTCAGCAGAAAGAAGAGTGTTTATTGGACAATGGAACAGGCGATACGGTAGAGCGGCCGCTGGTTGCAAAAAGCCATTTCAAATGGATCAGTACGGCATGGATTGGTGGAGTGTTCCATAGAAGTCTGCTGTCCCCAAAGAAGAAGCGCAAGCAAGTCAAAAACACTGAATCGTACATGATCTCGTTTTGGGTGATCTGGGTGTGGAGCGTGTGGACTCTAGTTTGTATGGCATCCATGCTCTGCTTTATACCCTGGTTGGATGAGGCGTCTCTATGGTTCCCCCACTTTCGGCTCTACTTGGAGAAACTGTCGCATGTGACGTGGATCGACTTCTTCGACGAGTTTCTCAAGGTGATCTCGTATTTTGCCACGGATCTTCGGGGCTTCTCCCGCAAAGACTATGACCCCAACATCGAGTTCATCTCCAATAGTGCATATAGCTTCGACTACTCCAGTTGGTGCAGAGACATTCCCATGACTGCTTCCACTACATGCTATTCAGGCCGAGGAATGGATGTGATTTCGGGCATCGTGACTGACCTTGGGGTGCAGATTGGAGTCGCTGGCCGTATGGAGAATCCTATTCAGTTTGGGGCAAATTTTGCAGCCACTTTCAGGTCTACTGTCCATGACATTGATAAGATTTATAAGGAGATCGTTGAGAGTGCATACCTCAGTGCCGAAACGTCCACACTCGATATCTCAAAACTTGAGCTCGTGCACAAGGCAGCACTCTCTATCAAACTCGGCAACTTCGTGTGGCCATTGAAAGTGGCCCATGCCTCGTGTATGGTTGTTTTCTCTGCGTCATTGATGTTTCTCCTCTCCACCAAGAGAAAACCTTCAGTTTGGGTCAAAGTCGGTACGGCGTCGTTCCTAGTGCTCTGTGAAGCTATCACCTTCTCCACATATACATTAGAGACGATTTATTTGAGCGAGCTCAACAACGCTGCCCACCTGTATGACGTGACGCTCACCTCCGGACTCGGGTCTACATTGATGATAGTTGAATTCTTGCTTGGCATATTCTTGGGTGTCTTGTACATCGTCAACTGACCCACCGATCATCCACTGATCGGCATCGCTAGCACTGTTGCTAGGTCATAAGCTGTTGAGCCATGAGCCTGTCTTATTGATCATCCATATAGCTTCTTGAAGGAGTTTTCCACGTCGGCAATTATATCGTCTATATGTTCTGTTCCAATAGACAATCTGATCAAGTCCTTAGTGACGCCCGAAGCCAACTTCTCCTCCTCCGATAATTGTTGGTGGGTCGTGTAATAAGGTGCAATCACAAGTGTCTTGGAGTCTCCCACATTGGCAAGGTTGGACGCCAACTCCAAGTTATCCACAAACTGTGCTGCAGCCTCTTTGAATGGATCTTCCTGTTTCTCCTGCAAAGGCTTCACACCAAACGATAATACTCCTCCGAACTGCGTCTTGTGGTTGAAGTATTTCTTGGCCAACTCGTGGGACTCATGCGAAGGTAAACCCACGTACGATACCCACTCCACATATGGCGATTTCTCCAAGTACTCGGCAAACTTCAAAGCGTTGTACGACTGGCGCTCCACACGCAACGATAAGGTCTCCAAGCCCTGGATCAAGAGGAACGCGCCAAATGGGTTGAGCGCCGGGCCCAAGTCTCTCAACAATTCGATTCTCAAGTGACCAATGAACGCCTGGTTTCCCAAGGCCTCATTCAACACAAGCCCATGGTACCCCTCGGAAGGCTCGGAGAACTGGGGGTACTTTTGGGGGTACTTTGCCCAGGGGAACTTTCCAGAGTCCACAATCACTCCTGCGATGGTGTTTCCATGGCCTCCGATCCACTTGGTGGCCGAGTGTACCACAATGTCTGCACCATGTTTAATTGGGTTCACAAGGTACCCTCCTGCACCAAAGGTATTATCAACAACCACGGCGATGCCATGGGAATGGGCAATGTCCACGATCTTCTCGAAGTCCGGCACATTGTACTTAGGGTTCCCCACCGACTCGATATAGATGGCCTTTGTCTTTTCATCAATGAGCTTGGCAAAGCCCTCGGCGCTATCACCGTCCACAAACCGCGTCTCGATGCCCAATCTCTTGAACGCAACCTTGAACTGGTTATATGTTCCTCCATACAAGTACGAGGTGGAGATGATATTGTCACCAGCATGAGCCAAGCCACCAATGGCCAAGAACTGAGCGGCCTGGCCCGAGGCCACGGCCAATGCACCCACTCCACCTTCCAACGCAGCAATCCGCTTTTCAAAGACATCGTTGGTGGGGTTCATGATGCGTGAGTATATGTAGCCCGGGGTCTCTAGGCCAAACAACTGGGCGCCATGCTTACTATTATCAAAGAGATAAGAAGTGGTGGCATAAATGGGAGGAGCACGTGCGCCATTTGGCAGAGGACCTTCCTGGCCAGCGTGCAATTGAAGAGTATCGAAATGGGGCATTGTGTTTATGGAGTCGATAATGAGGGGAGGGGACGAGGTTGCAGCCTTTTATAGATGCGATTCCTCAACGCACGTGAGACTGTACAAGCACCCAAAGCGAGCAGCACCTTGAATGCAATCAGGTGATGCGATAAAGTTAAAGCAGTCAACACATGAGTCAGAGTCAGAGTCAGAGCAATTTTTATAGTCAGAGCATTTTTTTAATGTGGTCGTTAGCGTAGTTATTAGCGTAGTAATTGAAGAGAAGCTTGAAAAAAGAAGTGTAAGGGTTTTTAGGGTGGTTCAAGGGTTTCCCGATTTTTAAGTCTTTCCCCAATTTAATGTCTCAGTTTAATGTGAGATTTATGGGGATTCTCACTTTTGAGCTGTACATGTCAAAGCACGCGATTCCGTAAACCGTGCACTTACGAGCCACCTCTACCACACACCTCTAATAATAAACTATAATAACATATCCATACTGTGATCCTTATTTATATTCCCCATTCTCTAATGACTATATGACTATATGACTATATGACTATATGGTTATTGTGGTGGCTATATTATTTGTGTGAATACTGGGGTAGGTCCACTGTACCATTATGAGTGAGCATATAGTGTGGCTCAACAGGAGAAATCTGGGAGGAACCAGGGGAGAATGTAAGGGAAGAAACCTGGGGAAGTCAAGATATAGGGGGGAGAACCTGGGAGAAAGTCAAAATATTGAGGCAAGAAATAAGGTCACGTGACATGGCCCAATTTTTGAAATCATTTTAAAAAACAAAAAAAAACAAAAAAAGGTCCTATACAATTCTTTCAGTTTTTTGGTTTTACTTTTCATATCACTCGCACTGATTTACGAGTCTCGCACGGCTGTGCAACTGTGGAGCGCAGTACACTCATCCACATACCCCTCAAAGTATTTTTATTATTTATTTATTTATTCGTTTATTTATTCGTTTATTTATTTATTCGTTTAGTACCATTTGATAGCATTAGACCAGGTTAAATTTTGGTAGACCCTAGATTTTCAGAATCTCCAGGGGCCCTGAAGTCGTCTATGGTTAGTACTATATACTACACATGTAAAAACTACACATTTTGGATAACACTCAGAAGCAGCATAAATATCCTTTGCTTCAAGGGCATCACTGGAATTTCTATCCCAGATTCATTACTATCATTACTATCATTACTATCATTACTATCATTACTATCATTACTATCATCACTATCTTCACTATCTTCACTATCATCACTATCATCACTATCATCACTATCATCACTATATGGTCTTGAGCGTATTGCTTATGCTAACCTCTACATTTCTAGCTTAGAGGTAGCCATAATTCAACAGATGGTAGCTGGTTTAATGCTTTATCAAACAAAGCCATATACCACTTATCTAAATGAACAGTCCGAACTAAGTTCAATTACTATTGTACCAATAATCAAGCAGCAGGGTAAAACTAACCTATCTCACGACGGTCTAAACCCAGCTTACGTTCCTTATTAGTGGGTGCACAGCCCACTGCTTACCAAATTCTACTTCAGTACAACCAAGAATAGAACAAGAAAAAGATCATGAATAGATCATAGTAGTACTACTATCACTACTACTACTACTACTACTACTACTACTACTACTATACTACTACTACTATACTACTACTACTACTATACTACTACTACCACTATACTACTACTAATATACTACTACTACTACTTACATATCAAACTATACTATACTAGTACTTTTCACCAGTACTGACTAGTACTGACTGCTAGTGGATACCAATATTGAATACTACTATACCAGTGTCTACATTCTTATATCACTAAATATATACTAACGTCACTAGTACTAATACTATATTGCTACTTTACTGCTAACTGCTTACTACTTTAGACTCACAATCACTTCACTACTTTGGTACTATATTATTACTTCCTGTTGAGCATGTA
Organism: Metschnikowia santaceciliae; assembly: GCA_002374485.1. Lineage (NCBI taxonomy): Eukaryota > Fungi > Ascomycota > Pichiomycetes > Serinales > Metschnikowiaceae > Metschnikowia > Metschnikowia santaceciliae. The sequence goes on from NKZN01001947.1 coordinate 14,016, forward strand.
AGATGTGCTGACCGGTGTAAACAGGTAATGTGTTACATACAGCACAGCCGAATTGGACAAGCCTTATAAGGTTCCGAGAAATGTATAAGTGCAGACTAGTATTATAACTGAGTCTTGGGGTCAGGAGTGGTCAGGGTTGACTTCAGACAAGGGATTAACAAGTCTGGTGCAGGAGCAAGGAGTCCAAGGAATCCAAAGTATTTATAGAGGGGAGCTCGCTCTTGGTTGTGCGGTATCACTAGTGACCAGCATATTACGGACTTTCTAGTACAGATTAGTAGCACAACTAAGATCCTAAAAAATATCAATGAGTACTGCATTTGCAAAGTTTTTGGAGTTCTTTGAGAACAATAACAAGACCGTTCGTTATTATGATTATGGATGTAAGAATGGCAAAGTCCAACATCTTTCGCACCCATTGTAACTCATTTTGGTGCATGAATGCCAGGAGGCTAAAAATTTGTGTTTATAATTTGTAGGTATTGAAAATACTCTTATTTAAGACAACTAATTGTTAGTACATGTAGTTTCATGGGTAATAATTGCAGCATCAGTTGGGACCATGTAGTTGGGTGGGTAGAGTAAGTACATACTGTTGTAGGTCAGCCGACTTTCCAAGGCCATTTTAGCAACCAAACGGGCTATGGCCAAAACATTGGACTCCATGGAGGTAAAATATAAAGGAAAATCCGGGCCTCTTATATAGTTATTTCCCACTTTTGTGTACATACGGTTTGCCACCATTCTGAAACAATGCTTGTAAGAGAATTGCTGCAAGAATGAGAAACGATGGTATATAAACACGCATTCCCATGTTCATTTTTTTTCCCGATTCTATAATACTTTTTCTCTAGAGATATTCCTCCTATTATGACTTCTTCTTAAGTCGTTTTTTATGCACAAATTTGACTAGATGACCATGTAAAACCACAGGGATTAGTCTATTACATGGTTGAGGCTTAGAATCTGCCGAGCCGAGATGCGCACCTCAGCCAGAAATCACGTTGTGTTTACGATCCATTGATACGCTTTGATCCACGCGCTTCTCTCTCTATGTCCCCCAAACAGTGTCTAGGCGTAACGCTAAAAGGTCAAAGATGCCTTAAGAAGGTTTCCGATGGGCTGTGGTGTAACTACCATATTTCACAGGCGTCCCAAAACACACATACTGCCCAAAAGCCATTCCCAAAGTCTTATCTGAAAGCGTCTCTGGGGTCTCCGTCTAAGACGCTCAAGACACCCCAAAACAGCCCCCAAAAAGCATCCCATTCTAGTATCCCCACTTTCGCCAAAAGCTCCACTAAACCCAAATCATCCAAATCGAGTCCACAAAAACAAGAGTCTCGCCTGGGCTCTCCCCAAAAACACCACTATAGCTCCCCTCCCACTCCGGCCAAGTACTCTGCCCTGAATCCAGGCTTCATCTATGTATATACACTCCAGTCGTTTCTCGAGGACAAATCGGCACATATCAAGACTCGGAACCTCATCAATCCCAAAAAGAATAAGGATAAGTGGGTGGACTTGAAAGCCCACAAATCCAAGGTGTTGCTAATAAAAGTGGGCATGACCACCAAAACCCCGGCCATTCGCATCCTGCAGTGGGAAGCCAAGTGCAACCATAAATTGCAGTGCCTCTACCCCAACTCACATGACTTTAAAAGCACCTCGTCTCTTCTCGACCATTTCAGGAGATTGTCCTTAAAAAGCCTGCCGTCGCAATCCGGGGGTTTTCTGACATTTCTGGACAATGATAAGGGCTTCTATGTGCCTCACGAGGTGCTACGCTGTGAACGCGATATCCATGGGCTTTTGAAGCTGAAGTTTGGCCGAGGTGAGATCCACTGCACTGGATGCGTGGCTAAGACCAATGCGGCCAATTCTTCCCGCTCGGGGCTTTCTTTACTGAACCTCTTCTCGTTTAAGACCGAGGAGCCCGGGTTTAATGTGCACAACGAGTGGTTTCCTGTGCCCAAGAACCAGATCCACGAGGTTTACGGCATCATCGACTCCGTGTGTAGGCAATATAGATAGAACTACAACTACAGGTCAGTGATAAAATATTCATTTACTTTTACATATACATCAAGGCGTCGTGGTGGATCCTTGTTTTGCTGCGGTGTTACTCCACTAAGTGTTCATGTAGGTAGATGGGTCAACACCTTCCTCGGGAAACTCGGTGACTTTAACGTCGAATCTGGACTGGATCTTCTCCAACACCTCCTCGTCCTCCTTGGAGGCCACAAAGGAGATGGCCAAACCCTTGGTACCGAATCTACCTGCTCTTCCCACTCTGTGCAAGTATTGGTCGGCCTCATTGGGCAAGTCGTAGTTGATGGCCAAGTTGATTCTCTCGATATCAATACCTCTTCCGAACACATCGGTAGACACACAGATCCGCTTGTTGAACTCCTTGAACGACTTGTATCTGGCGATTCTCTCCTCTTGCTTCAAGCCCGAGTGCACGGCAATAGAAGGGAAGTTGCACGAGCACAACAACTTGTTCAACTCCTCAGCTCTGTGGGTGGACTTGACGAAGATAATCACCTGGTTGAACTCCAACGAGTCCAACAAGTCAGACAACTTTCTGTTCTTCTCGTTCTCTGCCAACTTGAGGTAGTATTGTTGCAATCCGTGCAACGTCAACTTGGCCTCGTCATCCACGTAGATCTCCAAAGGCGACTGCATGAACTTCTTGCACACTGGACGGATCTCCTGCGATAAGGTGGCCGAGAACATCATCACTTGCTTCTGGTGGGGAGTGTTTCTAAAGATGTCTTGCACATCTCTTCTCATGTCCAAGGACTCCAACACCTTGTCACACTCGTCAATGACAAACGACTTGATGTTGTTCAAACGAATGCCCTTTTCGGCAACGAGGGCGTGCAACCTACCAGGAGTAGCAACAACAATGTGGGGACAAGTATCCTTGTTCTTCAACTTCTCCAAGTCTCTGGCAATGGGGGTTCCTCCGTAGAACACGTCGGTCTTGACATCGGGCATGTACTTAGAAAAACGGGCGTACTCATTGCGGATCTGGTAGGCCAATTCTCTGGTGTGGCAGATGACCAAGGTGGAGATCTCACCAGGAACAGGGTCTAATTGTTGCAACGTGGACAACACGAAAACAGCGGTTTTACCCAAACCGGACTTGGCTTGACACAAGACGTCAGTACCCAAAATCGACTGAGGAATACAGACCTGTTGAACTAGATGTTAGTTTGTGGATATAAGTGTAAGAGCATTTGAAGAAGGTATCCTGGGTGTGTCAATGATATGGTAGGTAGTGATAAAATAGGGTAATTGGTTCAAATAACGCATTTTTGTTTTATTCCCCCACTTTTTTTTCCGTTTCTCCCTTTTAAAGGGGTTGGCGGGTAATTCCAGCTTTCACAGTGGCAAATTTGTTGGCAAAGTGCCAAATACCAAGTGTTGACATGTCATGTATAGTGTAAGACCAATAACAACACACTTTTTGAGACCGTAGCCCTTCTTCAAAACAAGCTCGTTAAGCAAAATACGAACCTTCAGAAGGATGTTCAAAACCACAGTCACCAATGGCTCTCAACAATTCAGGCTTCAAGAGAAAGTCCCTGAAACCCGTGGCATGAATTCCAACATAGGAGCCTTTCTTGTCGGCATCCTTGGAAGCAGAAGCCTCTTCAGATGGGGCCGTAGACGTTTGGACGGCGATTTCCTCTGAATCAGAGTAGTCCAATAATTCTTCTTGACCTTCGTGAGACATGATGGTGAGTTGTGTGTTTGGAGGAGTAGGAGTGTGTTGAGAAATGGAGAGTGGAAAATGGGTGTGGTGGGCGCGCGACCAGCACCGACGGCTGGGCGCTGTGTGCAGGTACATAGTTAATATGATATTGCTTCAATTGAATTAAACATCCAGTTTTATGATTGATTGTTTGAGTTTGTGCTATATACAGTACATTTGTCTTCTTTTTTAAAAGACTTTGAAGTATTTTTTATATTCTGGAACCAATCTGGATCAATAGTTTGTTGATGGTTGTGGAGATACTTATGGACAATAGTTCTGGTGTACGGATGTGGCGCGTCTCTAGCTCTCGCTGACCATCACCTCCATCATGTCTTAGATAGACACGTCATGAGATCAGTTATCTTCGCCACCATTGCTAGAACGCTTCCCAGAAGCACGGGTCAGGTATATAGGTATGCACGAGCCACTAATCTTGCCAAATTAGGAAATTTGCATGTTCAATTCCCTCGCTTGGCCTCCACTACACCTGAAAACGGCCCCAACCTAGCACTCAAAGTCCAGGAAGTCGTGGACAAACTCAACCAGAACCCTGAAATCAGAGAGATCCTAAACGAATTCCAAAAGCTTCTTGCGGAAAAAGGGTTCAACACCGATACGCCTCCTTCGTTCATGGAAATGATGCGGTTGTTCTCGCAGAAAGACGTACGGGAATTAGCTGGCCGCTTGAAGGCTAAATTTGACGAAGCGGGCATCGAGTTCACCCCAGACCAAATGAGCCTTTTCATGGGAATGTTCAAGAAGTAGCCATGCTTATTAACATGATAGAGAGACTATAAGAGGTCATGTATAAAGTGATTGAGTAACCTTAATGTTGCAGTCGAGTATCTGTACAGTCCATCAATTGGAGCCATTGTAAATGCTATGACAATGGAAATCTTTGTTATGACAGTGGACATTTTTTGTTATCACAGTGAACAGTGTTCAGTATATGGAGTGGAGAGTATACTATCCTAGAACAAAAGAATATGAATATCATACAGTATGGACGGTATTAACAGTGTACAGTTTGAAGTCAGAGATAGCCTATATAATTTAGTGTCTAGTATTAGTGCTAGTATTAGTGCTAGTATTAGTGCTAGTGTTAGTGCTAGTGTTAGTGCTAGTGTTAGATTCACCATAGGCAGGGCCCTGCCTATGAAGGTATTATGAAGCCTCTCAGTCCGATTGTTACAATGGTGATACGGCGTTTGGCCATCTATGCACGAAGTGCTCCGATGGCTCCTTTCGAATATTCCAGAACAATCCTTACCATTGTTCTGGTAGAGAGTTTTCCCGTAACACGTTTCTCTCAAAGTTATATAAGCCACCTCGGTTCCTCAAAGAGAGGAACCATCAACGAATATAAGAAGTTAGGCATAGGTGTATTAAAGAACATAACAGCTAGTATTAGTGTCTGGTACTCTTCTAGTTGAAGGGATTTATCACATTCAGCGATCTTTTTTCTGATTCAATACGCTCATTTCAAGTACCATACAATTACACCATATACACTATAAACTACGTCTACGTCTACAGATAGGAGTAGTGAACAGAAAAGAAAGTTCATGAAGATTTATGGAAAGTAGTGGGAACAGCTTGTTTATTTTTTTTTAAATACTTATTAATCTTCTCTCCTCCAATTAAACTTATATTGTTATGTTCTTTGTATTAGATCCACAATGGACAGGGCCCTGCCTATGGGGGTATTTCAAAGCCTCTCTGTCCGTTTTCAACAATGGCCAGTGCAAACGCCGTATCATAAGCCATCGGCCATCGATGCACGAATTGCTATGATAGCCTTTTCGAATACTTTGGAACAATCCTTACCATTGTTCTAGTGGAGAGTTCTTCGATGCCAGGTTTCTCTCAAAGTTGTATAAGCCGCTTCGGTTCCTCTCTTTTTAGGAACCATCAACGAGCATAGTTTTAGTTAGGCATAAATGTATCAAAGAACATAACATAAAATGTATGAAATTATGAAATTATAAATTATGAACAGTGACATGACTACTGGTGAGTACTACTTGACCTGCTTCATTCAATTGTTCAACGTTACACTTATACACTTATTCTACTTATAAGAATACTTATTCAATCAATTTGCTGGATACTGTAATTACCTAAATACTGTCAACTTATGAACAATGTAGCGGATGAACTGTATACTTTATGACAGTGTGACAATATGTCAGTATGGAAGAACACTGTCAGTATATGAATAGTAAACCTGTGACAATCTATGACTTCTATGACGTCTATGATCTATGGCGTCTGTGAACTATGACGTAGATGAATAGGGTACAGTATATGATGGCCTATGAACAGTGCACAGTGAACAGTGAACAGTGAACAGTGAACAGTAAACAGTGAACAGTGAACAGTGAACAGTAAACTGATATATTATAATCTAAGTAGTATTCTTAGTTAAAGGGTTAATTTATTTCATCTCATTATGGACCTAGAGTTTCTAAGGATACCTTTATACCATCCTCAATATCTCTGCAATCTTCACAAATTCTATTATGTGAACACTACAATCTATAAACCGTGTATAGTGTTTGATCAGTAAGAAATCTTGATGGCCTTGATGATCTTGATAGTTTTGATGATCTTGATAGTTTTGATGATCTTGATAGTTTTGATAGTTTTGATAGTTTTGAAAGTTTTGATAGTTTTGAAAGTTTTGAAAGTCTATGATAATTGAGACAGCGTATGATAGTCTATGACAGTATGAATAGTGATGGTGGTGGATGGTAGGGTGGTAGTCTATGACAGGATATGAATAATCAATGGTAGTCAAGTCTACTCAAATCCCGTCAGGTCTAGTCTATTATAGTTAGTCTAGTCAGCAATCAAGGATGTTCAAGTCGTTATACCAGCTTCAACGATAATTAAACTGGCAATGTTTGCAGATTCTTCAATTGACCTGGTATGTTTTTTCTATTCATCAAGTGGATTTGATAAATCACCGCTTTAATCAGAAAGTTCAAGGATTTTAACCAGCCTAAGGACATCAGTAGAAAGGACATTCTAAAGGTCACCAGTATAGAGATCATTCTCAGGACATTTTGAAGACCATCAGCATAGAGATCATTATTGGGACATTTTGAAGACCATCAGCATAGAGATCATTATTGGGACATTTTGAAGGTATAGGCGTTCATTTCTTGGCGAACGATGCAGAGATGTTGGCGGCCTCCTCTACTGCTCTGGAGATCACACCACGGACTCCACCATCCTCCAACTTCAACAAACCTCCAATAGTAGTTCCTCCTGGAGTACACACTTTGCTCTTCAAGACAGCAGGATGATCATTGGTCTCCAAGGCCATTTTTGCCGTCCCCTCCATGACCTTTGCAGCAGCAGTTTTGGCCACATCATGTGGAAGACCCATTCTAACTCCTCCATCATACAAAGCCTCCATCATGAGCAAGCAAAAGGCCGGACCCGAGCCCACAAGCGCAGTGGCCGCATCCATGTTTTTCTCAGGGATCTCCATGGCCGTTCCAAGCGTATCGGAGAGCTTCAACACCACCTCCTTCTGCGCAGCATCAGCAGTGCTGGAGAAAGCCACGGTGGCCATACCACAGCCATATCTAGCAGGAGTATTGGTCATGACTCTGGCCACATTGGGCGTGAACACCGACAATTGGTCGATGGTGGTGCCTGCCAAAAGCGAAATGAGCAAAGGCTTGTGACCCAACGACTCCTTCACCTGTTCATACACCACGTCGTAGTTGTACGGCTTGCAGCCCAAGATAATGATATCGGCCTCGCTCACGGCCCGGTTTTTTTCCGCATTCTCGTACACAACCTCCACAAAATCCTGAGGGTACGTCTCCTTCAAGGCAGCCACCCGCTTATCACTACTCACACACAAGTACACTTTAGCAGGAAAAGGAGACACCTTGGAATTGAGAATGGCCGACGTGAACGCCGTGCCCATGACTCCTGCACCGAGCACCGTCAAAGTGAAGCCGTCTTTTACCATATTAATGTTATGCAGCGTCTATATAAGGAGGGGGAAGAGTAAGAGTGGAGGGGAGGAAGAAAAGTGGTGGGTAAGTGAGGAGAGGAAAATCTGGTGGTGCGGAATTTAAGGTGGACGGAAATGTGGGCGGTGAATCAAACTCTGGGGTATCCAACTTCGCACTCACACCCTTCAGCTATTTACCTTTCACCTATACATCTATTCAACCATTCAGCTATTTACCATTCATTTTTTAGGCATTCACCCACTCACCTATTTACTTATCGCACCCATCCATATACACTACACTACTACTCACTACTACTCACTACACTACTCGCAGTATAAGAATAAGAATAAGTGAAGTGAAAGACAAGTCTTATCCTAAGTGGAGGTTAAGTATAAGAATTAGTAGGAGTAAAAGTTAAGTATGAGTTTAGTGTTTAGAATAAGAATAAGTAGAAGTAGAAGAATAAGTAGAAGTAGAAGTAGAAGTAGAAGTAGAAGTAGAAGAATAAGTAGAAGTAGAAGTAGAAGTAAAAGTAGAAGCAGAAGTAAAAGTAGAAGTAGAAGTAGTAGTACCAGTCAGTAAGTACTAGTCAATAAGAGCACTAGCCAATAGGAGTACCACCCAATAGAAATTGCAATCCAAAGAAGTACTGTTCAATAAAAGTGCCAGTCAGTAGGAGTATCAGTATCAGTGAGGAGTGTAGTTAGTAGTAGTAGTAGTAGTAGTAGTGGTAGTGGTGGTGGTGGTGGTGGTGGTGGAGTACTGTTTAAGTAGGTTACAGTTTCACAATAGCTAGCTAGCAGTATGTTTATAAGCACATGATTAATAGTCTTCGGGATACTAGCACTAGAACTAGAACTAAACATTACTATACTCGCTACTCACTACTCACTGCTCACTACTCACTACTCACTGCTCACTACTCACTACTCACTGCTCACTACTCACTACTCACTGCTCACTACTCACTACTCACTACTGGACTAGAAATAATATTAAGTAGTGGCATTCTGTGTCAAATGACTATATAAGGTCTTAGAGATGGGCACCAGTCAGTTGAATCTCCACGGAGTCTTGATCAACCATGAGAAACTTCTCTATTTACTGAGTAGAGCCATTTTTCAGCTGGCTAAACTTAAGGCAAGAATCAGTACATAGACCACCGTTACTGATACTCCTCTAGTCTAGTCAACTCTTCCACTCTCCCTCTTTTACTCTTACTCTTACTCTTACTCTTACTCTAACTCTTCTACTCTTCTACTCTTCTACTCTTCTACTCATCTACTCATCTACTCTTCTAGCCAACCAACACTTCCAGCTCTACATTCATATCTGTGATGGTGATTTAAGTCATCTACTCTACTCCTCTACTCAAGATTATTTACTATTTAGATTCCACGGTTCCTTCGATTTTTCCAATTCCATTACTGTAGTCTGTGAAGTGCGAATCCCAAATATATAACGAAGCCTTCACTACTTTCTTCATTGAATAAGTGATTAAATTATCTACTGACTGAGGTATACCAAGATGTCTCAAAGAAACAGACACACCAAAAAGACTCGTTTTGATAACTACACTGGACACTCATAGTTCTCCAGTAGGGAAGGCTTCTACGAAAGTGCACCCCCATCTTGATGAGACTGAGATCCGTCTCTTATGGTATGTCCTATCACAGGACATTACACCATGGTTAACAACTATCGTTGCAGATTGGGCTTTATCAAAACTACAGTTAGTACTCTTCACTATGGGTCTATCAAGTATAGTTTTGAATTCCACTAGATTAGTCTTACTATTCTCTTGAATTACCATGTACTACTACGTATTAACGGGCTAGTTCGATGTTATATTTATGACCCGTATGATAAATTCTATTATGAGTGAGTATGAGTGAGTATAAGTATATAGCATAGAGTGGTAGATGGTTGGGTAGAAGGCCTTATACAATGGACATTGTGAGTATCATGCAGAGGCTTCATAATACTTCAATAGGTCGAGCACAACCTATGGTGGTCTGACACTATACTAGAGTCAAGGATAGTCTAGGATATAGTACGACCATGACCATGACCATGACCATAAATAAAAGTACAGTATCAGTGTTATGTATCCGTTGATGGTTCCTCAAGAGAGGAATCGACGTGGCTTATACAACTTTGAGAGAAACGCGTTACCGGAAAACTCTCTACCAGAACAATGGTAAGGATTGTTCTGGAATATTCGAAAGGAGCCATCGGAGCACTTCGTGCATAGATGGCCAAACGCCGTATCACCATTGTAACAATCGGACTGAGAGGCTTCATAATACCTTCATAGGCAGGGCCCTGCCTATGGTGGATCTAACAATTATTATTTTTTATACTCTCATGTTCTTCTATACTGAATAATGCTATCCAGAAATTATTTGTTAGATTCCGGTTACGTCAGCTACTCTGTTTACTATGTTTTTTGGTTGATGATTCCTCCTAGAGGAACCGTCGCACCTTATATAGACTAGCCAGGCATAGGAGAATAGAGGTCGTAATGAGGGCCAAAGGGGCCGCTCAACCTCTGGTCGACCAGTACAGAGTTCAACATCCACATAGGTAGTTTACTACCCTTGGTGGGTCTAACATTATTAAAATTTTTATGTAGTTGGTAGTCCATTTCATACCTCATTCGCCGTACTCTTGCGGTTTAGCCATGGCCACTCACACTCGTGCCCTTTCACCATATTCGCTCACACTCTCATTGCCACTCTTTCATATTAGCTCACATTCGCTCACACTCGCTCTTGCTCGTGCTCACTTGTTCGTGCGCACCAGTGCCTCCCCCATCTCATGGGGTTTCATCCACGTTGCTGCCTCCACCTCATCCTCTAGCTCCGAACTCGGCCCGAATCACTTAACCGACTGATTGCCATATACGACCGCTGGGTGCTTTGTTTCAGATTTCAAACCCGGTCTCTCTTATTTTGCCGTTCTCCTTTTGCGTCTCCTATCCTATAACCTCTTATACACACCGTAACCTCGGCCCATAACCCTGGCCTATAACCCCGGTCCAGAAGTTACCATAACCCATAAGCCCATATTTTACATACCCGTGCAGCACCAGACCTGGCGTTTCCTCTGGGTCACAAAAATCGAACACATCCAACCATCCTTACTTCTATATAAAGCATGCATATTCCCTGCCCCGTGCTACATCCGTCCATAGATGAGTTTGCCGATCCCATAGCATACCTTTCGCAGGACAAGATCTTGGCGCTTGGTCGGGACTATGGCTTGGTCAAAATAGCCCCTCCGCCCGAATGGAAACCTCCGTTTTCACTTGCTTCCTCATTCACCTTCCACACTCGGATCCAGAAACTCAGTGACTTGGGCATCACTTCCCGCAGCCGACGCTTCTTCATTGATAACTTGAACCGCTACTTGGCCATGGCCAAACTCCCCAAAATATCCAATTTCTTTGTCTGTAAAGACCGCAAGATCCACTACTACGATCTCTACATAGCCGTGTCCAATACGTGTGGAGACCAGGTCAAAAGTCCATCCTTCAAACAGATCAGAGACCTAAATATGATCTTTGGCTTCGACTCCTCGGACCCGTTTTTGTTTGATGTCTATAGAGAACACTTGCTGCTGTATGCAGAGCACGTGCTCTCCCGGGGGAACTTCGACTTCCCTTCCCGAAACGTGGAGAAGACCGATGACAGTTGTGTGATTTGCTTGAAGAACAATTCACCGACAACAACACTTCTATGCGATAACTGTGATGAACCTTACCATATGAGGTGTCTTCTGCCTCCTCTTCTGGAGGTGCCTAATGGAGCATGGTACTGTGAGAAGTGTATTATTGGTACGGGAGAATATGGGTTCGAGGAGAATGCTGATGTCAAGTATACCCTCCTTGAGTTTGTGGACTACTGTCGAAGTTTCGAGCTGGAGTTCTTCTCCAGATATAACAACTGCCAGCAAATGAGTATCGACGACATCGAGCGGATCTTTTGGAACTTGGTGGAGGAGGAGAACTCGGAAATTAAGGTCAAGTATGGTGCTGATATCCATAATTCCAAGCCGGGAGAAGTCACAGGATTTCCCACGGTGGCTTCTCCTGCTACCGATGAAGTTTCCGCACGACTTAATGACTACTATGCCAAACACCCTTGGAATCTCACACGACTTCCTTTTGCTAAAGGTTCTCTCCTCAATAACATCAAATCGGAAATCTCCGGCATGACGGTGCCCTGGATCTACGTTGGCTCGCTACTATCAACGTTTTGCTGGCACGTGGAGGACCATTATACCCTCTCGGCAAACTACTGCCATTTTGGAAATACTAAGAAATGGTATGGCATCCCGAGTGCATATGCAGATCGATTCGAAGAGCACATGAAGTCTCTTGCTCCTGATCTTTTCCAGAGACAGCCTGACCTCCTACATCAGTTGGTGACGTTGATCTCGCCCTCCAAACTCGCCCAGATCAACATCCCATGTACATATGCAGACCAACAAGCAAATGAGTTTGTGATTACGTTTCCAAGGGTCTACCATGCTGGGTTCAACAGTGGGTTCAATTTCAATGAGGCCGTCAATTTCACTATGGACTCGTGGCTCGACCATGGCGAGAGAGCCATAAGTGACTACCGCAAAATCAGAAAGGAAAATGTGTTTGATCACTATAATCTTCTAGAGAACGTGTTGAATAGTTTCTTAAGTGAAAGTGCTGAACTATGGCAACACAGACTAGAGTTGGTGGCCAAGTGTATCCGCAGCTACGAGATGTTCATCTCCAAGCAGGAGAGCTATGTGGGGTACTTTTCAAGTGAACGGCTCGAGAAGCTCGAGCTTCATGACAAAGCTTTAACGGACGAAGAAGAAGACGATAACTTGTGTGATATCTGTCGCATGGCAGTTTCATACCAGTATTGTAACATCAACAACCGCAACCACCGATTTGGCAAGTGGCCTCTTGGTCGGGCTAGAAAAGAAGAAAACCGCCATGCCATCAGCAAATTGTTAACCCCCGAACCTTCTCCATATACAGTGCAGAGCATGGAGCGCAAGTTGAATGTTGCGCAAGCCATGTCGGATCTGAAAAGCGCAGAGGCCCTTGAAGCATTGAGTGAGGAAATCGTCACCCACAGTGATGAGTTTGAGGCACTAATCAGCAATGCAAAGAGGAAGTCTAAGGAAGAAGAAGGAGAAGAAGAAGAAGCCGAAGACAAGGCCAAAAGAGGCAAGAGAAGACAATCCAAGAGAATACTAGGGTTGGAAGAAAAGACTCCGGAGGTGGAAGTAGCAAAGGTTCCAGAGAAGGAGAAGGAGAAGGAGAAGGAGGACAAGAAAAAGAAGAAGACATCCAAGTTTAATGCATTGTTCCATCAACTCAACCAGTTCGATAACGTGCGGTTGTGTTTGGAGTGCACGGCAGAAATGTGTGGAAAACGGGCAGAAAAGGCCCCAAAGGGATCGGTGGTGGTGATGAAGAGGAGTTTCGAAGATATGAAGCAAATTTGCGGTCTAGCCAAGTCACGGTTCACGCTGATGGTCCAAATGCCTAATTACGAAGTGAAACAGGAGTCTCAATGAACAGGATCAATGAGTGGAAATTAATGAACAGGAAATTAATGAATGGAAAGTTCAAAATGAAGCATGTGTTCATGAGTTGATGAGTTGATGTTTTCATGTGTTAATGTTTCAATGTGTTGATGCTTTCGTCTCGTGTATTCATCATTGACTTATTATCACTGAGCTCACATAACTTTGTGGTTCTGGTTGAAGGTCGCTAATTCTCGTCCTTGATCAGCCAGATACAGCAGATGTGGTACAGAGTTTGGGTCTGGTAGAAGAGTTAAAATGTAAAATGAGATCGGATTGTAGTATTAAAGCATGTTTTTAATACAAGCGCTAGTACTGGCTAAAGTTATCTACTACTATATTCCACCCACTCTTCATTTGCAGTCAGGCATTTGCAGCTATTAGGCCATCTGAAACAGCGCAGGCGCGCAGTGCGGGTAACACTCTGGCGCCCAATGATATTGGTGTTCGCGCCCGGAATCCCAGCTAGCACGATGATTGGCTGGTTCAAATTTTGCGACTTCCGCCGACCGGTATGCTGGCCCGCGGGCGAGCGTCCCACTGAAAAGCTTATAACCCACGCAGTGCCTACTCTTTTCCTTTCCACTTGTCCAACAGTGAAACATCATCAAACAAACGATGGTTCTTCCAAGATTGTTTAACACTGCTTCTCGCGGAGCTTTCTCTGCCGCTAAGCGCAATGTCATGTTCAACAGAGGCTTGGCCACCGCTGCTGCTGCTAACGGTAAAGTTAGGTATGTATTCCCAACTTCTTGGTGGGCTTAATTCGATGATTCCTGTTCGAATGGTGGATGCTGCCATTCATTGCATTGGGTTGGGGTTCTGGGTTATTTATTTGTTTCTGGCTTGTTTCTTGTTCCTTTTTTTTATCCATTGATCTGATCAATTTCTGGTGTCGTTTGCATTGATGGGATCGTTCAATTTATGAGTGGAATTGCATGGAAATTGAATGCTCAATTAATTGAAATGAGCATTGCAGGGCTCATAATTTTTCAACATCCACTAAATCTGAATCCACCAGATCTTGATCTGCTGTGATTTGGTTTGGTTTGGTGGGGGTCAAATTGGAAGAGTCAAATAAGATTCGATTCAGAAACATATTCTTGGAATGGCCTGCTCCTGCAATTGGTGTGTTCCTCGTGGCCAGTTCATTGACCCCATTTTCGACGTTGCCCAGTGTGCACCAATCAGAAGCGCGCATCCCGGAGTGCGAAGTCGCGGCCCATGGTAATTTTTCATGTCTATAATACTAACTTTCGCAGAGCCGTGATCGGTGCCGTCGTCGATGTTCAATTCGAAGAAGGTAACTTGCCAGCCATTTTCAACGCTTTGAAGTTGAAGAACGGTGACTCCGACTTGATCTTGGAGGTTGCCCAGCACTTGGGTGAGAACACCGTCAGAACCATTGCTATGGATGGTACTGAAGGTTTGGTCAGAGGCTCTTCTGTCACTGACACTGGTTCTCCAATCACCGTCCCTGTTGGCCGTGAGACTTTGGGTCGTATTATCAACGTCACTGGTGACCCAATTGATGAGAGAGGTCCTATCAACACCAAGAAGAGAAACCCAATCCACACCGACCCTCCTAGCTTCGTTGACCAATCCACTTCCGCTGAGGTCTTGGAGACCGGTATCAAGGTCGTCGACTTGTTGGCCCCATACGCCAGAGGTGGTAAGATTGGTTTGTTCGGTGGTGCCGGTGTCGGTAAGACCGTGTTCATCCAAGAGTTGATTAACAACATTGCCAAGGCCCACGGTGGTTTCTCTGTCTTTACCGGTGTCGGTGAGAGAACCAGAGAGGGTAACGATTTGTACCGTGAAATGCAAGAAACCGGTGTCATCAACTTCGAGGGTGACTCCAAGGTCGCCTTGGTTTTCGGTCAAATGAACGAGCCTCCAGGAGCCAGAGCTAGAGTTGCTTTGACCGGTTTGACCATTGCCGAATACTTTAGAGATGAGGAGGGACAAGATGTCTTGTTGTTCGTCGACAACATTTTCAGATTCACCCAAGCTGGTTCTGAAGTGTCTGCTTTGTTGGGTCGTATTCCTTCCGCTGTCGGTTACCAACCAACCTTGGCCACCGATATGGGTATGTTGCAAGAGAGAATTACCACCACGCAAAAGGGTTCCGTCACCTCTGTCCAAGCTGTCTACGTCCCAGCCGATGACTTGACTGATCCTGCTCCTGCCACCACCTTCGCTCACTTGGATGCTACCACTGTGTTGTCCAGAGGTATCTCTGAGTTGGGTATCTACCCAGCTGTGGACCCATTGGACTCCAAGTCCAGATTGTTGGACGCTTCCATTGTCGGTAAAGAACACTACGACGTTGCCACCAACGTCCAACAAACCTTACAAGCTTACAAGTCTTTGCAAGATATCATTGCCATTTTGGGTATGGATGAATTGTCTGAGGCCGACAAATTGACCGTCGAGAGAGCCAGAAAGATCCAAAGATTCTTGTCTCAACCATTTGCCGTTGCCGAGGTTTTCACTGGTATCAGCGGTAAGTTGGTTAGATTGGAGGAGACCATCAAGTCTTTCAGAGAGGTCTTGGACGGTAAGTACGACCATTTGCCAGAAAACGCTTTCTACATGGTTGGTGGTATCGAGGATGTTGTCGCCAAGGCTGAAAAGTTGGCTGCTGAATCTAAGTAAGCGAGCCGTTGCATTGAATGAGTGAATGACTTGCCAGTTTAAGATACTCCATGTATTTACACGTGACTACAAAAATAAATCTATTCTATAACGTGATCATAATAACCTCTTGTGATGGTCAGATGAGCACGCGCTTCTTCTTGCGCGTCTTCTTCTCCACCTTACTAGTATAATCTCTCCACAGCTTAACTCTATCGTCACGGTCACCGGCCCATCTCGACTCCCACGACCGTTTCATCTCCCGCTCCTTGGCTGCAGTCTGCATCTCCGTCTGTTTCTGGGCTTCTTGTCTTTGTAAGTAGTCCTTCTCCACCTGCTGGTCCTTCTGGTGACTATGTAGAACAGAGTGCACCTTTTCCCTGATGGAGGCATTTGTTTCATGGTCGTAGTCTGCAGGAACCAGAGCCAGTCCCAGTCCCAGTCCCAGTCCCAGACTGACCACGTGGCCCTTGACTTCATTGTATATGCTCAAGAGATCTGCCTTTTCCTGGTCATCTGGTGGGTCTTTGGCGAGTTCCAGCTCAGCTTTCTTGAGTAGGTCAAAGGCCTGAGGAGCCTGGGCATTCTGCGATTTATCCGGGTGTATTAGTAAAGACTTCTTCCGGTATGCTTTCCGCAAAATACCAGGGAGCACGGTCTTCAAGTCGTCCTGAAGTGGGTTGATCTGGAGAATGTCAAAGTAGTCTTTGGGGTGACACTTGAGAATCCGGCCAATCTCCTCGTCTCGCCGTACATCCTGTTCCTGCGCACGTAGAATGTTATCAACAGCCATCAGAAAAAAAGATTGGTAGATTAAGAGATTTGGTAGATTCAGAGATGAGTGGTAGGTGATAGGATGACTAAGTGACTGTATAGATGAGTAGGTGAGTAGGTGAGTAGGTGAGTGGTCGCGGGGCATGGGTGCGGCATACATCATAGTACTCAGTTAGAGTGGGCACTGGAAATTTTAAATGATATTATTTTTCATGATATTGTCCAATGATTGGATTACATTGAATGTACTGATTTTTATGATGGACTAAATTGCCAACTTTTATCGAGTGATTGACTGGTTGACTGGCTGATTGATATCCTCGCGTGCCATGTTCTCGTGGGTGTACAGTGTTTTTCAAAACGATTCAAACCACACTAGCAAAATTAAACAAACCAATAATTCAAAAAGTTTCGTGCCCTTTCACACACACAGTCTTTCAAACCAAATGGCGTAATGTTTCACACGAACTTTCATTAGAATTCAATATTCTGAAACCTTAAATCTGGAGGGTTAAATCTGGAGGATTAAATCTGGAGGATTGTTTCTTATGTAATACATTTGGGAGTCTTGCAGTACCAATCAAGGGTGAAAAACGGACGGAACTGAACCGGGTTTCCTTGTTATCCTGTATACAACAACTTGTTAGGGGGTTATGTGTTGTATTGGTTTGTTTAATTTTGCTAGTGTGATTCGAAACATTTTGCCGCGCTGGTTTGAATAGTTTTGAAAAACACTGTATAGCTGATGGGGTACTGCGGGTGCCTCAGCATTGTATCCACGTTTGCAGTGGAACTTCTTGGACTTCTTGGACTTCTTGGACTTCTTGTGCAGGACAGACACTCATACATTTCCTGAAGTCCTGATACTTACTACTACTTTTACCTGAAGAGGTAAGAATATATTTTCGAGACACCCAAAGCCTTAATATTAAAATGACTACAACTATTAGCTGTATTGTGGATAAGCCCTGGTTGTAGTTGATGGTATAGGTGAGAGGTGAAGGTAAAACACCCGTACACCTGGTTATTCCAGGTCAAAAAAAAACCAATATAAAGCACCCCTTTTTTCAAAGATTTGGAGTTTCCTCTTTTCAGAGAATTAGAGCTCCCTTTATTCAGCGAATTGGAGTGATCCTGTTAAGCATGAAGCTTCTTCTATTGCCAGAGTCCAGGTTAAGAAGGACTAGGAGGTTGTGGCAGTAGAAGAGGGCCTCTGTTAGATCCACCATAGAAAGGGCCCTGTCTATAGAGGTATCATGAAGCCTACTCTGTCCGATCGTAACAATGGCCTGGCCATCACAGTACTTTGTACAATGATGGCTATTTTAGAACAATCCTTACCATTGTTCTGAGGGAGAGTTTTTGATGCCAAGCTTCTCTCAAAGTTATATAAGCCGCTCCGGTTCCTCAAAGAGAGGAACCATCAACAAACATAGTTTTAGTAAGACATAAATGTATCAAATAACATTACAGGATACTGGTTTGTATGGTCAGCTTATCACACTACGTCCAAGTACTTTACCTCTGTATTAGGCTCACTATAGTGGGTTGTGAACTTCGAGTCAATTTCAAAGTAATACTGTGGATAGGACACTGGAAGACACTGGAAGACACTGGAAGACACCGATTTGACGACTGGTCAACCGATCCATTGAACCGCACTGTATATGCAGTCTTTCCGTGCAACCTCAAACACTGAAGACTCGATAGAACCCAAGTTCAGGTCAATCGTAATAAAAATTAGGACATTTTCGTTTGAAATAAACAAGACCAAATTTCAATCACAATAAGCCCGAATTGTATTGTTTTTTTGTTTTTTTTGTTTTTTTTGTCTTTTATGATTTCCTTTAATGTAGGTTCTGGCCTTGGTTGTGGTCTATGTGTTGAGCTTTACTACCCAAGCTTTTAATATCTGGAGCAATTGTGTCATTGGGAACCAATGATCTCTTATAGATGTGGAAGTCAAGTATTCATCTTAGTCATTTCTATTCTTATCTGAATCTATACTATACTAAGAATCTCTTGAACGCCCTGTCCTCAGACTGACCTGGGTCTATGATTCATAAGAGTAAACTTCTCTTTTCCTTTTGCTTAGTCCTTGTCAATCACCACTCACCCCCTTTTCTGCGGGACGTCGACCACCACTATTAGATTGCATATTATGAACCATGAACCATTCACTGTTTCACCTCTGTCCTGCTTACATGCAGTCACATGGAACATGCAATACATCTCTGATGTACTGATTCCTCATGTTCCAACATTATGTATTAGATTTTGGTATTCCTAGGTCTATTAAATTATGCTACTGTTCTATACTAGGAAGCTCGTGATATTCTGGTTACTCGTGAACCTGCTCAACCTAGAGCGGAATCCCCTCTGCATATACCTTTTCACCTTGGACTCCTTATTTCTGCACCGGACTTAGTAATACGTTGTCTAAAGTCAAACCTGACTACTTCTGACGCCAAGACCGAGTTACAATACTAGTCTGTACCCATGCGTTCCTCGGAACCTTATGAGGCTTGTCCGATTCCGTTGTACTGCAGGTACTCACGTGCCTGCTGGCACTTGAGCAAAGTTCAGGTTCACGTGCTCTAATCCTATAAAACATGAATAGAGGAGCATGCAAGTATCTATCACGGCGCCCCCAGGTTGAATTTATAGGAATCTAACAAACGTTATCACCGCTCCACTATTGCAGGCGCAAAGCATTAAGCGCCAACACTCACATGTTCAACACTATGCGTCTCGCGAACACCCCCAGTGTCCCCACAACCAGCTACTCTGCCGTAGACCCAATCACAGACATAAATTAAATTTAAAAAAAAAAACTCGCATGCACTAACTTGTATGGTAAGTAACGCCCGGGGGGTATTCGAGTCTCCTTGAATGCTGCTGCTAACCTTCACACCCCAACCCTATGAGTAGTATGGTTTGAAGCTAAGTCCAAGCTAAGCCTCGTTAGTAGAATCCACTAACACTAAGTTCTCAATGTCAGGGGGCGTAGCATTTTTCCTAACACAGATTAGCATGGTGGGATTTGTTGTTGTAAAGCATTCAAGACTATATCTTCATATTTAGAAAGGAGGATATGATTCTTAGCCAAGTGGACCTTCATATAAGGTGAAGACACCCTTTCTAGATCAGTTGGTGTAGTTCCCATAGTACTGGACATCTTATTGATATTACTCTTCTTCTTCGGGATTGATACCTGTTGTATTCAATGACTTTTGTAAATCAGAGCTTAGGCTTCAATTTATAGTCTCCACCAGCTCGACGCTGGCCACATGAAGGTCACTCACATGACCTTAATGAATCCCTTTCTCTCAGATAAGAGCGGTCACAGATGTCTGGATTCGTGCAGCCCTAGGACTTTACAAGTCTCCACGTGACCATACGTGCCTCAACCTAAAGTATAGAATGTTCGAAAGGTGGGATTGGCACGGCTGGATTGGGACGCGCGAAATTAGTGCGAGACTGCAGCAATACTGGCGCTGTACGAAATTGCATGCACAACCTTGCATGAAGCATCGGTCCAGGGACCAGGGACTTTTTAAGTCCCTCAGCCTCTTAGTGGTGTAGGCACATACAGACTTAGGTTAACCTTATACTCGTGTAATTATTATTGTAAGATTCTTGTGTAACGTTCAGGTACTAAGTTACCTTCATTCGTTGATGATTCCTTAGAGAAGGAAGTCGGGCTACTTAAGTAGTTGATAGCGGGACCTCTCCTACTCAGTCATTCGTTTCTAACAAACCCGTACACTCCTGGAAACAAAAAAAAAACTCATCATACTGAATCCTGGTACCTCGTGTTTAGCACATGCATCCTGGTGCCTCGAATTCACTACATTCTACCCTAATGCTTCGTACCATGGTGACAGAGGAGACAAGGTTAAGGAATGACTATTGTTCTGAACAAAATTCGCGTAAAATTACCCTTAATGCATAAATCCCCTTATACAAAGGAAATCTAAAAATATATTGTACTTATGTAAATATCACGCGATGTTGTGCATGCTAGAATAGGTGACGAGCCGGAGTTAATTAATTAAAGCACCTATTGGTTGCTCGCAAAGTGGCCAGGCTAGCTGTCCAATAAGCTTACGCATTTAGACGGGCTTAGCTGGTCACGGACTTGTTATGTATGGTGTATTTTTATGCATCGTGCATTGTTATGCACGTTGTCTAACGCCTCTCAGTTTTAGCACCTGGTACATACATTACTTTAGAGTTATCTAACAAAGATGAACAATTGGATAGTTTTATTTGTTCGGTTAGATTTTGTTTGCTTAGTTTGCTTAGTTCGCTTAGCTCGCTTGCTTCGCGTGGATTAGCTTCTAGGGTCTTTTGAAAATTTAGCATGGTCTTAACCTGAATGGGATAGAACCGATTGAGAAAGACCCCGGAGCTACCCTGAAGCTACCCAATCGTTGAACACTTGTTTTCGTAAATTTACTAGAGATAGGCGCGTTGCGCAAGAAAAAGAAAGAATTGGACCAAGAAAACTAACGTAAGAATGACATTGAGCAGAATGACAGTAAAATAGCTGTATCGAAAAATGAATCAAAAAATTGGGGTATAAATACTGGGCTTCCCCCCCCCCTTTTAATGAGAAATATATTTTTTAGACATGAATCTTAGAAATACTCAACAACCAGTCCCTTTTCACCTGTCTCTTTTCACCTGTCTCCTTCCAATAGTCACGTTCCCAATGGCTTTCTGGCTTCAGTCATTTGCCTCGAAGACAGTACTGGAACTCTGGCTGGTGTCTATAAGGGTGAGAGAGTTACAAGTGGAGTTTGTGTCCCTTGCTATTGAGAGTGACTTTCTACTCTTATTGCTTCTCCTCCTTATCCTCCTTTTTTTCCTTTTTTTCTTCCTCTTTTCGAAGGGAAACCCCATAGTCCCCCACTATTTGGTGGTTAGGGCTCTGAACTAAAGGGGTGTATCCGAAAACGCCATGCATCTATGAAAGCTAAGTCATCAATGTATGATTGATTGAATTTTTATACGTGTGTGAATAATGGTTGATCTCAAGAGAGACCACATAACTGGTTACTGGGGACTGGCTGCTTGACTCTAAGCACTCATGTCAACTGTGTGATTGCTCAAGCTGTATGTGGTTTAACGAGTCGTTGATATGTATGTGATGGGAATACTGTGATCGGGTTTCTCTGGCAAGTTGACTCTGAAATTGACTAAGACATTCCTATTATTAAACACATGGATGCTATTAATAAGGGTTATTGTAAGAATAACCTAAAATGTTAGATCCATATGGTGAGTGCTCTGACCCATAAAAGAATTAAGCTATTCCCAGTTAACTGGAGTTTGCTGTTTCTATGCCTCTGTTCGGCTCGCCTTTACTACACCCCTTTGGTTTCTTTTCTACAGAATATTTAGAGTGATCGATAACTCTTCATGGGGAATCATCATCCAATATATTTTTGATTAGGCTTAACTGTACTAAAAAACCATAACATGGAGGTCGTACACAATCATTTTGTCTTGCCTTTTCTCTTACTGACGTTTTAGTCGTCCTTCTATAGCCGTGTGGCGAATGCCTTTCTTGTAGCTTCGTACCATTTCTCTCAGCCGTATTTCAGTGGACTCAGTCGATCTGCCGTCCTTCAGTGGACCCAATGTATCATCTAAATTTCAGTAGACCTAGTAGATCAGTCACCGGGGGATTGGCCAATACAGCTAAGTCTCCCCTAGTTGGCATCACCCACTCCATGAACAGGTTCTTCCCACCTTTGGCTTGAGCTCAATTTCTTCCTCACCTTGCCTTATCGTGGCTTCCAACTTTGATCCCAGTTATTCCTCACCTGGTTTCGAGCACACGGTTATATAATTGATCTGTCCTGAATTCACCAGTTTTCTCGTCGGTTCCACACTTCTCTTTTCTCAAACCTTCTGGGATACAATGGACATTGTTAGTATCAGGCAAAGAGGCTTCATAATACCTCAATAGGTAGAGCACTATGGTAGATCTGACACTAACTGCGTGGATTTTTACCCTTGGTGACATGTTTTCTTTGCCAAACCCATGATTGACCTACTCGTCCACAACTACTTTCCGCTCCCCCACCACGGTCCCCTACTTCAATCCAGTCAGATCATGGACCTCAGTAGTGGACCTCAGCTTACAAGTGCTATGTTCCAGTCCATCTTGACCTTTCCTCATGTGGACCCTCACCTTTTGATTAACCAACATTAGCATTCGAATGGCTGTGTGGAGATTCAAGAAGGATGGATTGAGACTTAACTTGGTCTTTACTTTCATCATAATCAAAACTGGCTGTCTCGCCTAGCTGTGGGATAATACGTGCTCCATACGCAACCTTCCACGTCAATTCAAAGGAAATCCCCATTCGAATTAAACCTCGGATACATCCCGTCGTCACCAATACATTTATATCTCTAAAGATCTTATCGATTTATCAACATAATTTCTGAAGACCAAGAGATTTTGTTTCTTTATATTATATTTGATTTGAATCAATTTTCTCCAACTTGAATAATCATATGGAGGAAACCGTGGGGTTTATTTATTGAGTCATTGTCCCATTTGACTGTCTATTCTTGCTTTTATAATATCCTAGACTTCATCTCATTTCCTGGTATTATCATTTACTGTCTCCTTGGATTCAATATACTTGGCTCTGTTTGTCGTCTGCCTTTTGTCTTTCGTGTACTGTCTTTTCACTCCAGTCTCCTATCATCTGTCTTGATTCCCCATGATAGAACCCACCAGAGGAAACAGAATAGGAGACAGAATAAGAGACACCATAGGAGACACCATAGGAACCAAAACCAATCCGGCAACAACGGCAATGCCCTGTACCAAGACGTGCCATCAAATGTACAAGGGCTAATTATACCTGCAAATCTCGTCAAGCTACGACCCGTAACCGTTTTCGTCTCGCTAACAACCAAAGACCTAAGCCACTTAAGCTCGTGTAAACCTATGGCATATACTCTCCAGCCTCGTATACATCCTCCAGCCTCCAAAAATCTCGTACTGACCTCTCATACTATTTTTGTCCTTAGCTTTCGTGGAAGAAAACTTTGTCTAGAAACAGAAGAATCTTTGGTGTTTCTTCCACAACCCTCGCAGCCATCTCCAGCGATTCCAAAACCTGTCAACAGCGTGAACCATTAGTGTTGATACATTATAAACATTATTAAAGAATGCGCTGTAGTCAATGAATTCTTTGAATTATTATCTCACACTTGCAATATAATAGTAGGTACAATATAATAGCAGGTCTGTTAATGTAAAAAAATGTACCTTCTGTTAGGAAACGATTTCACATGGATACTGAGATGCAAGGTATCCCGGTCGGGTAACACTTGCATATAACGTGCTTGTGTTTCATGT
>NKZN01001949.1:0-25969 GCA_002374485.1 Metschnikowia santaceciliae
ATCAAAGGTTCCGTGGTCTAGTAGGTTATGGCATCTGCTTAACACGCAGAACGTCCCCAGTTCGATCCTGGGCGGAATCATTTTTTTTCTTTTAATGAGAGAACCCCACAAACTTTTTTATTATCCTCCCCATTCTCTTTTCTTTTTATCAAATGAAGTCTCGAATTTGCGTGGAAGTTATCTCTGGTTTTTTGTGTCTTCTCCTGTCCACTGGCATGACAGCAGATACAAGAGTTGGTCATGTCATCTGATTAATCAACCAAAACGGGGAATAACTATCTACAATTAAACTATAGACAGGCAGACCATTTTAAAACAGACTCCTTTAATTTTATAGGCGTTAATTAAACTTTCCCACTCTTGGGATCCGAAGCTCATGTACATACACAACAAATTTGCAGTCACTTGACTCGTGAAGCTGTATTGGCGCTCATAACTGATGGGGTCTTTTTAGGGATTTCTCGAAAATGAAGTTAGCAGTCCTTGCTGCACGTAGCTGGTACATTGTCACAGAATAAATCAGAGTAACTGCATTTTAAAGACATCTTGCTAGTCGTAAGAGCGAAGAAGAGTTTTGCTAAGGAAAACCCCAAATTAGGGAAAAAGAATTGACAAGCCCTTCACAAAGTAACCTTTAAAACCTAAATCGGACTCCCTTAACTTTACAAATTTTTTCTCCATCTCCTTGAGTCCAACTTCTATTAAAAATTGGGCAATTTTCTTCTGGTGTATATTCTGAAAATTAGCAGATGGTTTCTTGATTCGCTAACCCTTCCATATTTCGAAGTTGCCATTTGTTTTCCCCTTAGCATTAGGAAACATATCTACCGAATATGACTCAAAAAAACACAAAAAAAACACTTCAATAACAATCTTTCTGTTTTTATGAAAGATTGTGATACTCGTCAGCTCTACTAATTAGATTCGTTTTCTTATGTGCGGATGGTGAGCTCGGCTTCAGTGTATACCGCTCATAAAATAACTTTTTCATGGTTTCAGAACATATCCACAGTCTGTATGAGGAAGAAGCTTGCACTTTCGCTTATAATCTAAGTTTGCTCCCTCTTCAAAAGAAAAATTGTTTGCCTTTAAAATTCCCGATTTAGCTGTTTTCATGTCTTCACGAATGAAACATCATTCATAGCATTGTTAGAGACTAAAAAACATGCATTGATCCCAGCTATTCGAGTGTACAAAACATTAAAAAAGGACGTTTGTTTTTCGAATGGAAGCTGATGTTTTTGAATAACTCTTCACATCTTTAGTTTTTCCAGAAATGGGATCTTTTGTTACAATTCCCTTCCAATTTTAAGGGCAATTTCTAAAGCTCAGCTTTTGGATAAATGATATCAAATTGTGTTGTTCTCAAGCTAATTGAATACTTTGGTGAATGTTATGTTCTTTGGTACATTTTTGCCTAACTAAAACTATGTTCGTTGATGGTTCCTCAAAGAGAGGAACCGGAGCGGCTTATATAACATTGAGAGAAACGTGGCATCCAAAAAACTCTCCACTAAAACAATGGTAAGAATTGTTCTAGAATATTCGTAAGGACCATCATAGAACTTCGTACAACGATTGCCTTGACACGAAACGATGGCCGTGACACGGCCTTTACAATGGCCATTTTTACGATCGGACAGAGTAAGCTTCATGATATCTCTATAGGTAGGGCCCTGCCTATGGTGGATCTAACAGTAATTGTCAAATAAATTTTTCAGCTAAAACTTAGCCACGAAGACGTCAAAGAACGGACGCAATATTTTTACTGACAGGTTTGTTGTCTGTCCCTATAAAAGCCAAGTTTGCCTCGGACTCCTCTCACTTTAATCAAGTCAGAATTACTAGTAACTCGATGTCTAGTAAAAATACTTTTAGATGGCGGATCTGTGAAAGCTGTCAAATCCTGAAGAGTCATTCGTCTGTATTCATCCAATTGGCAAGAATTTTAACGCAACATTATTTCGTAAAGTATGAAATTTAGCCAATTTATTCGTACTGGTTGTATGTGCCATCGACAGCGTCGATTCATGACTCGACTTTAGCCAAGAAAATAGTACTCGCGTTTATGAATAACTCTTTCTCTTCGGAAATTATACCATCCTTTTGAATCCCCCAATGAATCCTGATCTCTCTACTAATTAGCCAATCCTTTTCTGTTAACTCTCTGTGCTGCACAGCTTGGTTTATTTTTCGTCAACAACGTTGAAGTCCTCATGAAACCAACTCGTTCTGCCTCGTAACGAATCCTCATAAAATATCTCATGTCAATGAATTCCTTTGAATCTCCTCTTCGGAATTATCTCAATTTAGTCCATTTACTATCGTCAGAGAGGGGATTAACATCAATGACAATGAGGCAAGTACCCGATTTCCATTTCGATTTGAGAGGCCGCGTTTGCATCTAGAATACTGTTATTCATGAAAATTGACCTATTTCAACATAGAGAGGTACTTCATATTTCAAATTTTGTGACATAAATTTAGAAACTTTTAATCACCTCTATTTACGTTTTCTTCTTGAAATTAATTAGTTTCTGATTTTTCTTTTTGTTTTATACCTTTTTCTCTTTCCTTCGCGGTGCCCAATGTATTTGCATTTATTGTGCGAATTGCATGAAACTGACATAACCTGGAATTAAGGTGTTGCAAAAGAAAAATCACAGTATCTCCAAGTATCTTTCGGAAATCAAGAGCCACATTGTAAAGCCTAAATTCTTTAACCACTTTGATACTGGCTTTTTTATGAATCTATCAGGGAGTCTTAGTCATTCCAACAACTGTAAGTTTGCTACCATGCAGTTCATGATAAGATTAATGTGTATTATAGAAGACAGTAAAGATCAATTATAGAAACATTGTACACCACTAATCTTCCCAAAGAGCGTTTTCATTGCATTTATGCATTCTTGGATCCTCAATCATGTGGATTGTATGTATTTGAGGGATTTGAAGGACATAAAGCATTCATCAGATCTAAAAATCGTAAGTTTAGTCATATCAAACCGGGTTATTTTAAGATCCATCAAAGGTTCCGTGGTCTAGTAGGTTATGGCATCTGCTTAACACGCAGAACGTCCCCAGTTCGATCCTGGGCGGAATCATTTTTTTCCATCATTGAAAGACACTACAAACTTTTTTATAACTGTATTTTTTTTTCTGGTAGAACTTTTCCTGTCATATATGTTCCATTAACTTCTTTTTAAAATACATACCCTGTTTAAAGCCGTGATGAAAGTTTCCGGAACGAAAAAGTTTGTTGTTTGTGCGGTTATATGCAGAACCAAAAGAATGCGTGCATTTTTCTTAATTGGTACAGTGTTTTTCAAAATTATTCAAACCAGCGCGTCAAAACGATTCAAACTACACTACCAAAATTAAACAAACCAATACACATAACCCCTAACAAGTTGTTGTATACAGGATAACAAGGAAACCAGTTCAGTTCCGTCCGTTTTTCACCCTTGATTGCTACTGCAAGACTCCCAAATGTAGTACATATGAGGCAATCCTCCAGATTTAAGATTTCAGAATATTGAATTCTAATGAAAGTTGGTGTGAAACATTATGCCATTTGGTTTGAAAGACTGTGCGAAGAGGTACGAAACATTTTGTCGCGCTGGTTTGAATAATTTTGAAAAACACTGTATTTCCAGGAACTTCACTAACTATGTTCAATACATGCACGATGAACCAAGAATGAGTGATACAAAAGATGAAAAGGCCACACCTTGACTCATCTCTACACTTAGCCATCAAATTACAATCTCGGGATATAGTGGTACCAACAATCTTGATGTGGTTAATGAGAAAGGTGCAAATCAAAGTGAGGCATTAAATCCCAGATGACCAGTGCGACTCTTCCGATCTCCCGTTCAAATCCCAGGTATAACAGTCAACAGTCTTTGGATTGGAAGCTGATGCTAAGAGACAATGTTTTCGCTCTTCTCAAAGAAGTTCTTCCCCAGCAATGCCAACAAAAACCAAATCTATCCCGACAATTCTAATAATACCAAAAAAAGTTTTCTTGAAAATTGCTAGTTTGAATCCATAAGCGATGATTCTTTCTGCCAACACCATGGCTTACGACACCTTTGAAATGGAACTCTCTTCCGATGTCCTTTTGGAGACTTCTTTCAAGTTTCTACTCTTCAAAGGGGTTAGCACACCTTATGACAAGGATTCCTGGGGGCTATGTAATGTGTCTTACAGCTTTTCTTATCCATATACCACTGCAAAGATATTGAATCGTGTTTGAGCTGCCTGACGGAGACCAGATGGAAATCAGACTGTTGCTGATGACTTGATCGACATGATGAAGGTGGATCAATACCCACTGATTCAACTCTTATTCCTCCCGTTCGCATATCATTAATAGTGGATGCCTCAATGAAGCTATAATAGTGGCTATAGTCTCAGAAGATTCTCCCAATAATGCCAACAGTTCCGCACTGGCTTCACTAACGGCGACATCGATGGATCGAAAAACGAAGGCCAATAACTCTGCGGCTTGTTCTTTTACAAAAAGTAGTCGGCACTTTCATATTTGAAAAAAAAAACAACAACTTTTCTTGATTTTATGGAAGGAACATGCCAAAACCAATATCAATTGATGATGAATTGACACGGACAACAAGTAAATCACCCGATTTTTAAAGTCCTGTTAGAATTATTATGCGACCTGAGGCTCTAACCTATATTCGCAAGAGTTATAAGCTTCTAACGGGCTTCTAAGTTAATCGGATCTTCCAGGAACGATGACCTAACAATGACTGTGTATTCTGAACGGCTACTATTAGTACGAACTCACCCGAACAGCGTTATGGGTAGTCTTAGTTAATTGATGATATCTATATTAGACTATAACTATCTAAGATTAGGTAATGGTGTTACTCCTTCTCAAAGCTGAGCTCTTGCATTCGCAGATCCTGTTTCATGCTGCGTAGATCTTCATGCATCGTAGATCTTCCTGCAACGTCGATCTCCCTTGTTTAGACTTCCCCTGGAATCCTGCACTCAGTCGAGTCAATTCCATGTCTAACAGTCCTGTTAGGAAACGATTTCACAAGGATACTGAGATGCAAGGTATCCCGGTCGGGTAACGCTTGCATATAACGTGCTTGTGTTTCATGTATATGCAAGGTTGCATCCAACCAGTGTATATAACAGTGAGGTTTTCCTCCCTTGGATAAATGAGGGAGTTCCTCGTCTATTCTAGGTTCAATACATACCATGATAAACTATAGGACGTAAGGAAGACGTCCATCATAAGGCCAACAGTTGCGGCTTCCTGTTGAGCTCTTACAAAAGTCCATGTTAGGAAAATCCTACGAGCACTAGAATTGAGTACTTAGTGTCGGTGGATTCTACTAACGGGGCTTAGCTTAGGCTCAGCCTCAAACCATACCACTCATGAGTATGAGATGGTGTGGAGGTTAGTATTCAAGTCTCGTTGAATACTGGGCGCTAGGCACCATGCAAGTGGACACATGCGATCTGGCCGCGCCAGGGAGAACTCCTGATAAGGACTTCTCCGGGCTAATGTGAAACATCGCTGTTTCACATCCTGAAAGCCCGCTGTTTCAAGAAATCCCTCAAGGGTTACCCGAAGCAGCAAGGAAGTATATAGAACTAACAGGTTCGCCTGATAAGATGAATCCCCAGGGATCCCTCTAAGGCATATTATAGTATTCGAATATACAACTGATATAACTTTGTTTTACAAATCCCAAAGTCCTGCACAAGTTTTAACAGTCCATCAAAGGTTCCGTGGTCTAGTAGGTTATGGCATCTGCTTAACACGCAGAACGTCCCCAGTTCGATCCTGGGCGGAATCATTTTTTTGACAATTCGCCAATACTCATATTTACAACAAATGTCACCGTTGGTAAACTGTATTGATTTCCTAATTTACTTAGAATATTCTAACTACTTTTTCTTGCCATAAACAATCNGACAATTCGCCAATACTCATATTTACAACAAATGTCACCGTTGGTAAACTGTATTGATTTCCTAATTTACTTAGAATATTCTAACTACTTTTTCTTGCCATAAACAATCACGTTACCAACGTTCTCGGTGACAATGAATTTACCATCTTTAAGAATGCGGAGAACAGAAGAGCGGATTTTTGGTCCACCTGTTGAGTGTAGTCCGCGACCTGTGATGATGACTAGGGGAGAAACAAAGTCTGCCATGGCACCGTGTTGATGGAGAAGACCATCTGCAACACGCATTTCACATTCCTGACCCCACCATGCCTCCAACGCAGCACTTGTGATTGACTTGGCCTCGGCAACAGTGTAGCCATGCAAATCGATAGTTTCTCTGGCTGCATTGGCTGCAGGTTCAGCTGTTGCAGATTTACTGGACGCTCTAAGATTCGAAAAAGTGGGCGCTGATGCAAAGCGTTTTTTCGCACAAGAATTTCTGTATATGGCGGATGTTCCAGGACTTGAACGGCCTAGCTTTGGCAATTGGAAAGGTTTCTCTTGGGGAGTTTGCTTAAGTAATTCGGAGGCAGTTGGGCCATTCTGCTTCGGTACAGAACGCGCCTCGAGCCCGAGACCATGCTCATATGTTACCAGAGCCATATTAGCCTCAATAAATATTCTGGCGAGGTCTAGGACCTTGAAGACATCGCCTTGGAAGAATATTAGCAGCTTGACAAGAAAGTCGTAGTTCAACTGCTGCAACGATTCCTCGGCCCAGATGTACTGGTTTAGCTCTTCGGTTTCACTCTTGTTTTCGTCAAAAGTGTAGAGATCAGTCATAACTACAGATTTGCGGTCCTGGACTCGCGATGTCCACGCTCGTTTCTGGACCCTATAAGTGGCCACTAAGTTCGCCAGAGCTCGATAGAAATCATTGTTATGCTTGGTGAGATACGGCTTGACCTTCTCTTCTGGGAGACCCATGGTCAGACTTAGCTGGCCCAAAATGTCAAATTTTATGAGATGGTGGATAGTGGCATCAATATTATTGTTGTTACGTTGTAGCTCAGCAGCAATATCACAACTTTCAAAGGCCGGGAACATAAGCTTAAGGTTCTCGACATATTCGCTATAGCCGCGTCCATTGTCCGCCTGAGCTTGCTCCGAAAAAAGCTCCTCTATAAGTGTCTCCATACTCAGGGAACATAGCAAGCGGCTTGCCAATTCACTGCGGGGTTTTGTGGGAAAGAGATCCGCCAAAGTGTCTAATCCTGGTATATCGTTCATAAAGTGTCAGTTCTTGCTAGGCTCATGGATAAGTAATTTATGCAGCCAGAGCGCGCATTTAAAGCCATTCCTGGGGACCATCGCTCATCTGGTTGTGCTGTAGGGGCACACATTTATGCCAAGAAAATAAAGGAAGACAAAGCAAAGCTTCCCGATGCATGCAATAAGGGGCACATAAAGGGTTCAATACATGAAATAGACCTATTTACCCCTGACATTCCCTGGCAACTAATATTTGGGGGTAGAATAAGCACCGACTCCCCGAAGAGTTTTTGCAGAAGAAGAGTAAAGTTCATAAAATTTTAATTTAGTGGGGATAATGGATTTTCTGGGATTTTTATTCCGAAAAATTGATTTAAATTATTAAAAGCTTAATTTGCTTATCGGTTATAATTTCCCTTCTCAAGCTCAGCACATCATGTATGCAGTAAACATGGGGAACAAAGAAACAAACGAAATACTAATCCCAGCTGTTAGATCTACCATAGGTAGTGCTCTACCTATTGAGGTATTTTGAGCCTTCACTGTCTAATCCTAACAATTCGACTTCAAGACGCTGCGGCCCAACATTGTACGATGTTGGGACTCATAGCTATTGTTCTCGTGCTAAGCCTCGTACCCCCTCTCTGTTAGATCCAAGATGGGTGAAATACAACCCGTATAGGGATTGAGCTCACGTGCCAAGTTAATTGAAAACCGACGCTATTAGGCCCCCTTTAGGGTTCACCGTTACTACACCCCTTCGGCTACCTTCCGGCAGACTACTTAATGGTGGCCCATTCCTCTTCCTGAGGGATCATCAAGGAATATAGTTTCGAATAGGTGATTGACGTGCTTACGAGAATCTAACACTCTTCTCTAGAAGTATTTAAGTACCTCATATTCCTCCTTCGGAGGAATCATCGGCGAATGTACATAGTAAACAGAGTACCTGACGTAACCAGGATCTAACACCAGCCAAGTGGTCTACGATCCTTTACGAGTCTTTGTCATTAAAGAGAATACATTCATAATTTTACATGAGGCCTGCTTTTTAAGCAACTGCAGGTAACTTTTCTACCACTGTGGGGCCACTTTTTAAGTCACTTTTTAACTTTAGGCATGTAGTTGGCAATGGGTTCTTTTCCCCACATTTGTATAGTTTAGCATCGCGGCTGATCCTATTCTCCCTAGGCCTGTCCCTCCATAGCACTTTTGACAACTGCTATGGCTGCACTTGTCTGGATTTTCTCGTTTCCACCCTTGGAGATTCCGTACTCCACGTCGGCCAAACCCTTCAAGATATTGGCTCTTGTCTCTGGTTTCAAGTCAAAGTTGGCCAATATCTCCACGAATCCCAGCAACAAGTCGACCAAGGCCAATCCTTTGGTGGTCTTGTACTTGTCGAAGGTCAAGTAACTGGTTGTCCAGTCATCTTTCAACACCAGGTCTAAGACAGCCTCGATATCTGCAGGATGAGGTGCACCAATGCAATCATAAATCATGTCCACACTAATCTCGTCATCGTCATTTTCGAGTGCTGCTTTACAAGCTTGCAACACATTTAAAGCCCGTCTCATGTCTCCTTTACAGAGACCTAGCAACGCCAATTCGGCCTCTGAGGAGAGTGCTAACTTTTCCTGGACAACAACATTCTTGACTCTTTCCTTGATAGCTTCTTGGGAGATGGGCTGGAATCTGAACCGGGTGCATCTCGAGAGAAGAGCGGGATTTAGTTTATGGGAGTAATTGGCGAGAATGCAAAAACGGGTGTTTTTGGTATACTTTTCGATGATCCGCCTCAAGGAGTTTTGCGCCACTGCCGTCATGGCATCTGCTTCATCCAAGATAATCAATTTAAAGCCTTGGCTGAAGATTTGTCGTGTGCTGGCAAAGTCTTTGATTTCGTTTCTGACCACATCGATACCTCTATCGTCACTGGCATTTAACTCCAACACCATGCTTTTGTATCTGGGGCCATATATTTCTCTGGCCAATGCTGTGATTGTGGAGGTTTTACCTGTACCTGGGGGACCATAGAAGAGAAGATGAGGCAACTTTCCTTCGTGGACAAACTTTCTCACTGTAGTAACGATCTCCTCCTGCCCATAGATGTCATCCAAGGACACAGGCCGGAACTTCTCCACCCTAACAATTAGTATTTGCACGACATATATTGGCTAATTTATACATACCATGGTAAGTTGTCACGGTTAGAACTCATGATGGTCTATGGTTGAGTGAAACAGACGTGTATCGAGACGTGTAGGCGAGTGCGAAGCACGTGACCGTCATTCCACCGCGTCCTGGGATCGCACGTCTACCAGTTGCACACTGGAGAAGAGAAGAGGGCCTGAAAGAAGGCCTTTTTCGAGTATCTGTTCTTTGATGCAGTTATGAAAGGGATGTTATGAGAGGGAAGTTTTTAAAATCCAAAAAAAATGTTAAATCTCTTTGTATAGCGTGTCATCTTTATGCAAGGACAATGCTAATCTTCTCTGTATTGTTAAAATTGACAGATGTACCATCGCGAACGATAGTACGAAAATATATTTTTCGCAGTATCCATGTGGAGCCAGAGAAATCAGTACAGTCTAGACGAAAAGAAATCAATCACATGTCATGAAATCATAAAATTATTCCACCAATTGCAGGCTGTATAATTTCTCTGATATATGCAAAATTTGTTGAGCTCGTACCCGACATCTTCATAACTACATGGCTTGTAACCATGATTCTTCAACGAGAAGTGACCGTGCAAGTCACCCGAAGATTCATCATGTTAGACTTTCCATTAAGAATTTTGTTACGGCTCAACATGCTACGGCTCATTATTAGCTCGTTATCAATAATGGCCAGCACCAAGAGTCATTGTCTATTACTAAGGATGGTGGGCGTCACAGTGGCTGAAGTGAGTGATCAGCTACTGAATGCAGACCTCTTCTCAATAACTATTTTTGGATATCCAAGGGATCGCGGTAAGGTTCTCCATGATCTCGAGTCATGTTCAAGGATCTCAAAGTGGGATTATTAGACGGGCTTAAAACACCCCAAAAAAATTTTTGTTATCCGGTATACACAACCAAAAACCCTACGGAAGGCATTCTTATCGGTTGTGTTGGGGGTGTTCCCAGACAACTAGCAGTAAGTGTTTTCCCATCGATGAGAAGCGATCAGTGCAAAAAATGCTGGTGATTCTCTGAGATCAAGGCTTCATAAATTAGCACTCGTGCATGTGACCAAAGCAGGAAAAACACATGACTCGTTTACACCAGGCGAAGGCGAGGCCTGTCTTATCTTCACTATATACACTATAAAACAAACATAGGGTGGCTGGCAGCAATCTGGATTGGGCCCAAAGAAAGCGGGGCCAAGAATTTAAAGATTGTCAAGATCACAATGAGGCTGAAGACACCAAGAATACCCTACATTGTGTCGTCACGCGCGCCAGCCTGGGACCACTGCCCCCTTACAGGACGCGCATACTACCACCGAGCATTTAATAGTTGATCTGCGTCCACCATCTCTCGTCCTCCAACATTTTTACCCCACAATGCAACTCGATCTCTGCCCGAAAGAAATAGCCACGTCCCTCTTTGCTAGAGACATCAAAACTGACGTGAAGAATACTGCCCAAGCTTTCAAAAGCTGGGATACATGTAAGGCCAATAAAACATGCAAAATCGTCGCTATTGTTGGCTTTGTTTTGGCCATTTTGCTAGCCTTGTGGATAATTTCCACTGTGATCCGGTGTATTTGTATGGGCTTCTCGTGTGTGGAGGCCTTGTGCTGCTGCTGTTGCAGAAGTGCTCATAAGAACAGATATATGGAGCCAGCTCAACAGCCGAACTACAACCCCAACATGTATCCGAATCCACCCATGAGACAGATGGACAGGTCGTACCAGCCGGTCAATACGCAAGTGCAGGACATGAACTACAAGCCGTATGGGAAGCAGGGCAACAATCTCGGTGGCTATAAGCCGCTGCAGTTTTAGCACGCGAAGGAGCACTTGTTTATCCAAAAGACCCCAGTACTTGGGCTAATTGAAGCATTTTTCATGAAGCCTTCCTAAGATGGTCGACTAAGTACCCCAGTGAGTACCACAGGCTGAGTACCACTAATGTTCAAGTTAGTGACCATGACTATGAGGGATTATTTTTTTACATCAATTACAATATATTCTATTCATTGTGTAGAAGTTGAATGGGTTCACTCTGCTCTAGTCTAAAGTTCTAAATGTTTGCATCGATGCGGGGGTTTCAGGTGCGCATGTCACCTGAGTGTGAGCAGATTCTAGCCTCAGACCGAGTACTCGGATCAGAGGAACATGGCGGCCGACACACCAAAGATCAATACCGACCAAGCGACGTGGATTATCTGCGAAGCACTCGTCTCCTCAAACATGCTTCCCACAAAGTTGCACGCAGCATAATGATCGCCCTCATCCCAGTAGTAGGACCTGACAATCGTAGCATTGGTGGAAGGGCAGGTAAAGCCAAATTCCGCAGGACAGTCTCTCACCATGATTTGACAAACGTTCAAGCAAGGGAGGATTTCGTAGTAGTCAAGTGGAGGCTTGATGTATTCGTCGATGAAAGAGCTTCTGGCCTCATCTTTGGACCGAAGCACGTATCCGGTGGCATTTCTCGTGGTACACCGGGGAATCGTCACAGCACAGAGCCAGTTCTTATACAGTGTACTGCAGTCTTCACACGTTCGGAGAGGCGAGAACACTGCATCTTTGGTGGTGTTGCACACAACCTGCTCGAGGGACTTTGAGAAGTTGGCGTACAAGCTCCGGGCTCGATCGTCATATACTTTTTTCAATTGTCGGCTATCCAGAAGCCCTTCAAAAGAAGAGGCAGGGACCGAGTAAGCCACCTGGTCACAGAATTCTAGGTTGTAGATCAAAGCACAAGCATCACCTCCCTGTGTTTCAAATTCAAACAGCAGGTATACCACTCCACCGGCTTTGTCCTTATGTCTCTCTTGTATTAACACGCCAAGGTACTTTGTACTTGCATTCAAGCCCTCGATGTGAAACTGCTGGTGCAACCCACCACATCGAAGGGTGTAACTGGTGGCGAACTCGGATGCAGAAAAGAGTACAGGCCCATGTTTGATGGCACACCACGAGTTGTTGAGCGAGGCCATGTGATCCTTATAATCGTGGTTGAAGATCAATAGATCGTAACCCGACTCAGAAACATTGTAATTATCTAGATCATCGCCCTCTTTCATCGTCAAGTTCTTGGTGGTGAGCAAGACCGAGCTGGAGTCTGCAGCCGTGAGTTCCACATACGGATTCTGATCCCACTGATGGGTCAAATCGTTTTGGGATACACCGATCTCATACGTCCAGGTATCGTTAAGGTTCGTAGATTGCGGAGCTCGCACCAAAACATGAAGTATCTGTTCATCGCCCAGTTCGATATCGACCTGGGTCAACGCCAGGAAGTAGCCGAACTCGAAATTATACATGTATGACTCCTCCAAGTCATACATGGCCAGCTCATTGAAGGAGAAGTACACAACAAGACTGTTGTTAGCACTTGGGTTGAGGTCGTTCGGCTCCAGGCAGATGTTTCCCGTCAAAAAGACCAACGGCACATAGTTCTCTCCTACACCTGTCGACGTATTGACAAGGTATGTGAACATCTGCTCCTCGCTCTGTTTGATGCTGCCTCGGATAGGCTCACCGTAGAGCTCCCCCGAGTTATTGTACTTTTCCGTCACTTGCCGGGTGTTCATGGTGAGGTTTTCATTCTGGTATACCTGGTTCTGGAAGAGGATGTTCCTGGGCACGATATCGCTAAAGGTGGAAACACATGATGCTAGGAATATGAGAATAGCAAAGAGACTCTGGGGCGTCATTTAGACTATGGGTTCAGAATGTGGCGAAGTAGGTGTCTCTCAGCAAATCTAGCTTAGTGATATGATCCATCAGTGGCCACCTTCGCGCTACTGATAGTGTACAATGCGGGACCCACATTTTCTCCGAGGTAGGTAGGCGCATGTACAGCTTCGGGACTAAAGTCTAAACGGATTTAGATTTCTATTGGTCCATTATAATTTTTTAATTTTATTGGTTGGTTATTGATTTATTGGTTGGTTATTGATTTATTGGTTGATTTACTGATTTTAGTGGTTGATTTGATTTACTCCTTCGATGAGTGGTTACTTTGACTAATCTTGGAATTAATCTTGGATATAATATTAGCCTTCCCGCACATCATCTTTCGCGTATAATATCGTGCAATGCACTCTTGGCTCGATGGCTATTATGAATTAAGCTGCGCAAAAGGTATTGTGGTACGGGCTGCAGGCTTTATGGAGGTGCAAGCGGTGCACTAGAAAATCTTCCAAAAACTTCTTCTCTTCTTCTTCTTTTTTTGCTTCTTATCGGAATCGTCAGAGGCGGGCGTGATGCGTATATCAGGGTGAGAATGCGAGGGTGCGATGTTGACCTTTCTGCTTGAAGAGTCTTCGTTGGACAAGAACTTCATCAATGGCTTGGCCTTTGTTGCCCGCTTAGGCTTCTCGCTATCTGCGAACTTTAAGGCTCTGGATTTGGGCGTTTTGGTCGCGTCGTCTTCTCCCTGTGACTTGGCTTTCTCTTTGGCTTTCTCCGCATTTATCTTGAGATTTTTCTTCATCTCGCTGTATGAGATTCCTGGAGTTGAGCTGCCGCTATGAGTGGCGGGCTTTTCGATGGGAGGCAACAACGATTTAGTTTTGTATGGCACGGCTCCAAAAAGGTTCGAACCCGTAATTTCTCGGGCCAAAAGCGCACCTTTCCTTTTGAAATCTGGATCCACACCACGCAACTCTTCACAGAATTGAAGTGACTGATCCGAGATGGCCTTCATGAAATTGGCGAAATAGTCCTCGTTGTGCTCTTCTGATTTTAATTCTTCAATCAACAGGCCAACCTTCGACTTGTAATCGGTGTAAAGATGTGCGATCTCATCAAATGACGTGTAGGACCCAGCAGATGATTCACTATCTGCACTGGCATCACTGCTCAACGATTCATCAGAGATAGAATGAGCGTCCGAGTCATCCAGTAATTCTTTTGACGCATTGCTTTTCTCCTCCTCTTCAGCACTTTCTGGTGCACTTTCCTGCGGCGCAGGCGTTTCTCCCGAGATCTTGAGTTTCAAATTCTCTTCAAATTGGCCAAGATTTAATGCAGGCACCACAATGACGGGAAGGGGAAAGTTCTTCACTAAACGATCACTTAGACGAGAAGAATCCCAAGATCTCAATGGGGTACTGCTATTCAGGTTTGTTCTGGAGCCCGTGCAAACAATGTTTGGCTCATAAAGCTTATACATGTCCTTCAAGACATCTTTAGTTTTGCCTTCAGCAATTTCCACTACCACTCGACAAATGACATTGGGGTTCACCACGCAAAGTGCGTAATTCATGATGTTCATGGCAATCTGCTTGATGAATTCGGGTTGGTTCCTCTGGCGTTGTCTGATACGCTCAGTCTTTGGGGCAAAGTATGGTTCATTCTGGTAATTTTTCCGCTTTGGTTTGGATTTACCAAGGGGCTGCGGAAGCGAAGCCACAATAACAATCGAGTCCCCATTCTCAACAAAGTTATGCATGATCCAGTCAATAGCCACCCATGTATGTTTTCTAGCACTGATATAGAGTAAGATGACGCGGCCAGGTAAAATAGGCAAGAGGCCTTCCTTGAGGAGTTTACCCAAGTAAAGTTTCTCAAAGTCCTTATGCATTCTAGCAATCAGCGAGCACCTTCTGGTGACGATTGGGGTGGTTGGGTACTTAATTTGAGGACCGAAAAACGCAGCCATATCCATTCGAGAAGGAGACTTCATTCTGCTAGGCGAAGAACCCGGTGAACGGCCTGGAGGGGAAACAGATAATAAGTCTCTGTCTCTCCCACGCCCCCTCGAGTCAAGGCGGTAGTCCGGTTCAAGGTGGAGCGTCTTTCTATACAATGCATGTTCGTCTTCAGCAAAATCAGGGTCACCGTCATCCTTAATTTGAAGGTCAATTGTGTCGAAGGAGATGCGGGGCTCATATTTGGGGTTGCTCTTCTGCCGCGGCTCAAAATAGATGTTTCTATATTCCGTGTTGTATCTGTTTTTGAGCTGAGAAAAAAGCACCTGGGCATTGGACTCCATGTCGGTGCCCTCTGTATCAAAGGAGATGGTGTGACTCAAGCCCCTTGACTCTGGGTCCTGGGCGTCTTTGTTGTGACCTTCCCAATTCGAAGTTATTCCGGTTAAGTTGGGTGACGTGGTCATGTGGCTCATTTTAGGTCGTTGCATGGTGAACAGGCGAGGGGCTGGATACAGTATCGACGGAAGATGACAGGTTGAATGGGCAGCGAAAATGCCTTGTAGTTGTAGCAGTGAAATGAAGGCTTTGTGATTGGCGCAGTGGCTTGGCTTAGATAAGAAATTTAGTTATTGTACGACTAAAGAATTT
Source organism: Metschnikowia santaceciliae (assembly GCA_002374485.1). Taxonomy (NCBI): domain Eukaryota; kingdom Fungi; phylum Ascomycota; class Pichiomycetes; order Serinales; family Metschnikowiaceae; genus Metschnikowia; species Metschnikowia santaceciliae. The sequence goes on from NKZN01001949.1 coordinate 15,672, forward strand.
GGCGCGGCCCCTAAGGTTGATACCAGCAAACGATCAAGTATCGCACAGTTCAAACTGATACATTGTGGTCCGCACTGTCTGCACTACACGGGTCTGAATCAGCAATACTCATAGCCGGCGGAAAATCTCAATGAGGTGGCTTTTCCTGACGACCAGCGGGTTCGCACGTCATAATGTCCGTACAGGAGGTCTAGCGACACACGGTTTATCTTTTGGTTTATCTTTTGGTTTTGGTTTTGTTTATGATTGAAGTAATGGTGTTGGTTTTGGTTTGGGTAGACAGGAGACGGACGACACGGGTCTTTGGGTGGTCCAGATCCTCTATAGTTCTGGCCCATGTAGAAGTACTAGCGAGTTCATGGCCACGTAATCTCACACAGTAGAGTTGGTGTAAGTCTGCTTTGAACTTGCTATATTGTTTAGGCTGATTTCAATGTTGCCATATCTGTTCAGGCTGGCGGACGTCGGTAGGAATCCTTCTGCTTTGGAAACACCATCGAAGAGTTTGGCTTAACAGGCCGTATACTTGGTAGTGGGCCGGAGTAGGCTACCGGTGCAGCAGGGTGCGGTTGGCGGTTATAAGGTGCAACGTTTTGTGCTGAGCCAGAATCAGTTAAGCGGTGCTGATCTAGTTCCTGAAGCAACTCCAGGTAACCTTTTACGTGGTCATCATTTCTCCTGTTGACGGACTCCGTGACATTTCCGTACGACAGTGCGGTGATTGATGCATGCTCGGCACGGCTATAGATGTCATTTAGTATCTCTGAAGCGGATGAGCTGGTCCTAGCCCGGTGCGCCACTCCTCTTTTGGTGTCATTATTCACGAGGGGCATTTTATTGTTTGCAGAATTAAGCATCCGATTCCCAGCGGCATTTGGGAACTGTAAAGGTTCTGTTACGGGCATTGCCATGGGTACATTTGACCTGGGTGACATGGTGGAAACCCGAACCCCGTGGGTTGTATCTTCTTCGAGCAGCTGAGATACTTTCTCTATGAGGTTGCGATTCTCGTTCGTGTATAAAGCAAAAGATTCAGGCTGTAAATTTTGGGTGGCATTGCCTTCCATTGAAGCTCCATGGGAAAGAACTGGAGGAACTGGAGGAACTGGCGAGCTGCTAGGCACACCCAGGTTATGCTTTTGTTCGTAGGTATTAGGTAAAGTACTCACCCCGGAGACGTGCGAAGCCGGTTTGGGAGGCGGGCTTTTGGGCGTGGCCAGCCGCTCATTCTGGCTAGATAACGAAGAGTCTTCCTTTTCTGATTTCAGATATCGGCCTTCGTTCAGTTGCTCGGGGACCGCCGATGGTGGAAAGATTTTCTCTGCAGGCAGAGAGGGCGCATCTGGGGTGATATTTCTTCGGAGACTAGCCCTGGTTCTTTTATGATCACTTCTAGACATAGGAGGCTTACGGTCGACGCCTCGCTTTTTCCGGGGTCTTCCTCTTCTATTGGGAATGGGTGGTGGCCGATGGAGCGAAGTATATGGGTCGTCTTCATCGTCAGATTTGAGCTGCGAGTGTTTATCATCATCTATTGGATTGGGACTGAGGTTGCCCGAAGGCTGCAAATCAAAGAGGCTTCTGAAATCGGCCCTCTCTCCCATCAACTTCTTTTTGCGGACGGATTTGATGACTTTATAAGTCTCGCGTAGTAACTTGAGTCTCTGCGCTACGTTAGTCACGTCGAGATACCATTCTGCCTCCACCACAGAAAGGGGTTTTATGGCGGCATTGTGATGGTAGTTAGCCATTTCCCGGAGCGACTCGTGGACTGGTTTTTCGAGGCTCTCGGCCGATAATGACTGTAGATACCGTTTCCTCGCTGTGGGTGCAACTGCACATATTGGCTGAGCATGAGGCGGCACAGAGGCATTTCTGGTGGGGGAAGGCGACGCCAGGTCGAGGTCCTTGTTTTGGTAGCTGAGGGTGACGAACTTGGAGGGCGAATTTACAGGCCGGTTGTACTGGGCTTCTGCCCATTTGGTGGGTGTATACCGAAGTATCACAGGAAACTGCATAATGGAGCGCAAGATCCCAATTCGACAGTGCTGATGTTCTGCCCTTGACAATGTGCGAGTGTAATTCTGGTGTATTCGCCTGTGCTTTGAAATTTGGGTTGCACTTGAAGTTGCAAGTGTAAAGGCGCTATGGTGTGGAACAAGGCCAGTGGTTTTTTTCTGCGTCTCACCAAATGTAAAATGACGGTATGTGGAAAAATACCTTCCACGTGACACACCGGATGGTAGTCCTAGCGTCAACCAAAAGCACCACAATTGCAACCAGTTTCTAGAAATTCCTCTTTTATCGGACTTTGGAATATTTCGTCTTCTCAATTATAGAGGTGCCTTTGGGCCGTCCTGCACACAACACACTCATATATCTTTGCTCGCCTCATTGTCACGTCTTTGACTCACTGATTATTGACTTCTGGCCATGACTACGTCCGAGTTTTCATTCGAAGGCAACCACGAAGCTTTGGCTTCCACGGCATCGAGGATCCAGTCTCTTGTAGAGTCCTTCATTGATTTGGGTGTCTTGGTCCATGATAATCAGGGAACTGCCCAGTCTCAGAATGCCTTGGTCCAGAAAACAAACCAGGTGGTTAGCCAGTTGTCTGGACTCACGGACAGCCCATTTACACTGCAATATCCGATACCTGTGGATGTTTTGACGTATATTGAGGATGGCAGGAACCCTGATATCTACACTCGAGAGTTTGTGGAGGTGACTGCCAAGTTCAACGCCAAATTGAAGGGTAAGATGACTGCTTTCAGCAAGCTCCAGGATATATTGGGTGAGAAGCTTGTGGAGGAGTTCCCCCATTTGAAGGAGGGGGTGGATGATGTCAAGAGAAGAACCAAGGCTCATTCGGAGTCGAACAATGCTTAATTTTGGGAACTGAAATTGTATCATTTGTCAAGGATTATATTATGCCATCAGGCTTCAGGATTACTTTCATCAGGAATCAGAATGATTTTTATTGGGCTCCAGAATTACTTAATTGAGTATCAGAATTACTTAGTTGGGCATAAGAATCACCTTCATCTACGCTTCTTACGGATATAGTACGATTAAGCCAGTGACCCAAGAAAACGGAGCCAAAACATTGAGAAGCAGCAGACTTAATGTCACAGATTATTAAAGTACACAAAACGCGAGAGATGTGAAGGTGAGAGATGTGAAACACGTGACACGAATTGATTGCTAATAAGACACGCCAGTTCGTGGAGATAGATGGCGCCAGAGCGCGTGGCCAAGGTCAGAAACGCTTAAAAGGACATGACCCAAGTCAAAAATGCCAAACCTGATATTTTCTGGGTAGTCCAAGAACCCTCTTTGTCCTCGGCAAATCTTTTGGGAAGCTCACTAAGTCCGAGGTGCTGGGGAATGTGCGGTGGTACACAGAGCATGCGCGGCAGTTCCAGTAAGAAGAAAGCTGGGTATAGCGAAAATAACGCTCGAAAAGTGGGCGCGAGAGCGCCGAATATGCACGACCCACGCTCGCCGCACCACTTCTAATCTAATTCGCGTTTTAGCCAGCCTTCGAGCCCATGCCATGCCGCTGTTTATGGCCATTTTCATAAACCCAGGGCTATTTTTCCGAGCAGTCTGACTCCCTCAAATTAAATAAGTGCAAACGCTTAAGTTTTTTTTTTTTTTAATCACGGTATAAAGTCATTCTTTTACTAATACTTGCTCACTCAATCTCACTTCATTGACTTCGCTAAAAAACACCTTTAAAGTAAACAACCATTGTAAGATTCACCACTATAACAAAGTAAACAATGCATTGAAAACTGAGAGGGGAATGTGCCAATATGGGCGGATTCGCGTTCTCACTTTATCTCCTGGCTGAAATGTATGGATCTAGGCTTCCCAGCCGAATCTGTCGGAACGATTATACGAGGCAGGTAACGCTGGTTTGAAGATCTTTAGTGCTGGCTGCGAACACCGCAATATTGGTTCAAACCGGCCCATGCACCATAAAACAACCCGTGATTAAGAAAACTCACAATTAAAGCCTAATAAGAAATCATCCCAGATATATATATGTATATATATATATATATTCTATTACCACCTCAACCTAATATGAGCATGTGACAGGGTCGTGGATAGAACAAAGCTTTGGAATCCCATTGAAAAGCTACCCTACACGGTTTTCCGCGCAAGCAAGCACCGCACAGCGCTTGTGCATGATCTTGCAGATATCTTTATTATTTACGGTTAGTGTAGAGCCAATCTAAGTCCATGTTGATATATAAATGACCGTTCGCCGTTTTTTCTTTAAGTTTTGAAAAAACAAACCTAGATCTTCCCCCCCACACTCTTTTAACCCACATTCCTAAAATGAACCAATTGCTTGTTGTCTTTCTTTTTGCTCTCCAGTCGCTTCAATTGGCCCTTGCAGCTGACGACTCTAATGTCACCGAGGTGATCACCTCTACCGTTGCGGAGATAGTGACTATTTTGGAATACAGATTCACTACCGATGGTCACTTGACTACATTATATGCCACGGGTGGCACGCTGACTGTGCCTTTCGTTGCTTCTACCACTACTGACGCGAGCTCTTCCTCTTCTACTGGTGAGGCTTCTACATCCAGCTCTTCTACTGGTGCGGCTTCTACACCCAGCTCTTCTGCTGATGTTTTAGCTCCATATGTTTCTATTCCCTCAGCTTCTGTTGCTTCTGATTCCGTTAAGGCATCTCCATCTACGGAGCAAACTTCGCCCAAAATCACTTCCAACCCTTTCTTGCCCAATGCTGCTGGCTCTAACCCCTACTACTCCTCCTTTACTTCTACTTATACCGAGGTAGTGGCAGGATCACTGGTAATCGTGGAGGAGGTGCACTTGTACATGTCTCAATGTTAATACAATGTAAGATAATAATAACAATATAAGATAATAATAACAATATAAGATAATAATAACAATATAAGATAATAAACACAATATAAGAAAAACAAAAGCATAACAGAAAACAAGACTCCAAGAGGAAAATATAATATCAACAACAAACACGTTATGAAAATAAACAGAAGAATACAGGAGGAAACAATATGAAAATAAAAGGGGAAACTGATTGCTCGCACGCAAACCCCTTAGTTCTAATAAGTGTAAGATAAAAAAGACTGTCTGTAGATCTACAATAAAGTTTAACGAAGTGAAAATTCTTCCACTATTTATATGTACTAGCCTAGGCACGCTCAACATGCTCAAGTGATCTCTTGGGACCAGAATCGATTTGCCTGTTTCCAAGCTCAGGTGCCTCATCACCAAACACTTGAGCCACTTCCTCCAAAGTGTAACCAGACGTTTCTGGGAAGAAGAGAATAACAACAATAAGTTCGACACAAAGAATGCAGCAGTACACAATGTAGTACTTCCAGCTGATCGCGTCCATGGCAATAGGGTTCACGTAACCATTGTAGACTTGGCCAACGAGAGAAGAAAACTGAAGGATGTTGATACCCTTTGTTCTGTGGGAGTAAGGCAAAATTTCCGTGGCAAACAAGAAAGGCAAACCATTCAAACCAATGTCGTAGAAGAGGTAGTAGAAGAAGATCATGGCTAACACTCCATTGGCAAGTCCCTTATCACTGAAGTGTCTTTGTTGGTTGACTGCAGACAACGCAGTCCATATAATGTAAGTGATCATCATACCAGTCAAACAAGTGATAAACATGAATCTTCTTTTGAAGAAACGAACAGAACTAGCCATAGTTGTTCCAATCACTAAGTTGTATATCATCAAGCATCCGTTGATTTCCAATTGCCTGTCAGTTTCGGTGATACCAATAGAGTTCAACACCTTGACCAAATAGTAGGAAACCAATCCGTTACCAGACAACTGCATCATCAAACCAACCCAAGTGCACAAGAAAAGTCTCTTTCTGAGGTTCTTTTTAGTGAGGAAATCCAAGTATGAGGTTTGCGCGTACATCTTCTCCTTCTCCAAAGAGCTCTCGATTTCACGCATTTCAAACTCAATCAAGGCCTTCTTTCTGGGTTCCTCAGAGTCACCCGTGTGGAACTTGGATAAAACTTTTCTAGCTTGTTCGTGCTTTCCCTTGGAGATGTAGTAACGTGGAGACTCAGGAACCATCCAGAAGAAAATCAATTGGAAAAAAGGCAAGGCTCCTTGCATATAAGAAGGAATGGTCCAACTAGCTTTACCGTTGAGGTTTCTCGTACCATAAGTAACCCAAGAAGCAATCATGGCTCCAAGGTACCAAGAAGTATTGTAGAAAAAGGTGCCAGTTTCTCTATGGGTGGGGTAAGAAATCTCCGAGATCAAAGTGGGTGATGAAGTAGTAGCAATACAAGTACCAAAACCAAGCACCAATCTGCTACCCAAGAAAAACCCATAGTTAGTAGAGACACCCTGCAAAATGGCTCCAATCACGGTCAAACTCTGGCCGAAGATGATCAGCGGCCTTCTTCCAAAACGATCACTCAACCATGCGCCAAGAGGGATAGCAGCAATATTACCAAAAATGGTAGCATTCGACAACGCACCCAATCTCTGGCCTTGGGGATGTCCCATATCCTTTTGCCAGTACTGCAAAGATTGCAAACCATTCAACATCGAGCCATCATATCCATTGTTTGTGGAGGTGAGAGTGATCAAAAAGACTGCCCAACTCAACATTCTCAAGTGGCCAACCTTCCACCAGGCCCTTTCTTCTGCCATGTAGTCCTTAATGGTGACAGGCTCTTCAATTTGTGCCTCAGCAACAACATCGACCTCTTTTCGGTCCAAAGACTCCAGGCTACTCATAGTGTATTTGTTCAACTTACTTAAAAGGTTAAGATTAAATCAAGTTGTAGTTGTAATGATCAAAAGAATGAGGTCTAAAAATATACGGCAGATCTTGAAAACTTATAGTTCTGGAAATGGGGGGAGTTTCAGGACCAAAGCGTGTTTTCGGGCGTCACTCACCAAGATCACCTGTCTTGCACACCCCGAGTTTAGGACTTGCAACCGAGACTCTATCTGCAAGGCGCTTAAGGTATTTTAACGATGCCTGAAACTTGGCACGTAGTTGGACTTATTTTCATAAAACTTCGACTCTTACACAACCAGATTCTACATTCACTGGTCTCTAGCTTGAAAATTTCAAAAAAGACTTTGGGAAGACGATTTAGAAACTATCAAATGGAAGGAAGGTGCTAAACAGAAGCGCACTTGCTAGAGCATTGCATACGTGGGGTGCATCTTAAGCGACTATATGCAGAACATTTTAGGCGGCCGAGGGCGGTCGGAGTAGTACTAAGAGGGAAATCGGCGCGATTACTCCAAACGGATTGGGAAGTGGTTCCGACGAACGCTGCGACCCCTCAGTACCCCACATACCCTGTTTCATGTAGAATGTTTGTGGAGGCCCAAAATCTCCTCCGCTCATCATTTCCGTTCTCAGGTACTTTGCGCCAGAAACACCGTTTCATTTCGTAAGTTACCATGTAGTTTCGGGTACAAATAGTCCCATCAATTCTTTAACATTATTAAAAAATTAACAAATAACACTCAGTTCGAAAATGGGATTTTTAAAAGTCAAAGGAACAAAGATTGTCAATCCTGAAGGAAAGGAAATTGTCTTAAAGGGAGCAGCCAGTGGTGGCCACCTCAACATGGAGAATTTCATTACCGGTTATCCAGGCCACGAGACCGAACACAAGAAGGTCTTGAAGGCCAAGATGGGAGAGGAGAAATTCAACTTCTACTTTGACAAGTTTTACGAGTACTTCTGGACTGACGCGGATGCCAAGTTCTACGCAGAGGACTTGGGTCTCACCTGCTTGAGAATCCCCTTCAACTACAGACACTTTCTCGACGATGAAGGTGACATGTTCAAGATCAACCCCAAAGGGTTTGAGTTGCTTGACCGTGTGGTGAACTCTTGCTCGAAGTACGGCATCTACACCATTTTGGATCTCCACACCGCACCCGGCGGTCAAAACCAGGACTGGCATTGCGACTCTGAAACCCATAAGGCCCAATTCTGGACGTTCAGAATCTTCCGGGACATTATCCTCAACTTGTGGAGAGAAATCGCTTTGCACTATAAGGACAATGAGTGGGTGGCTGGTTACAATCCTTTGAACGAGCCTGCTCTGAGTGACCATAGCAAGCTTACAGACTATTATGCTGAGCTTGACAAGACCATTCGTGCCGTTGACCCGAACCACATTTTGTTCTTGGACGGAAACACTTATGCCATGGACTTCAGACAATTCCCTGACAAACCATTGCCCAACTGTGTGTATGCCATCCACGACTACACATTGTTTGGATTCCCTGGACGTCTGGACGTTTACGAGGGTAAAGAGGAGCAGTTCAACAAGTTGAAACAGTCTTACGAGAGAAAACTTGAGTACATGACGAAGCACAACGTTCCTGTGTGGAATGGAGAGTTCGGCCCAGTCTATGCCTCAGATTTCCGCGGCGACACGGATGCTGCTTCCATAAACAGATCCAGATACCACGTTTTGAAGGATCAGTTGAAGATCTACAAGAGTGGAGACCCATCTGGCGACCAAAAGCCCATCTCCTGGTCTATTTGGCTCTGGAAAGATATTGGATACCAGGGAATGGTGCATGTGGACCCTAACTCCAAACTCTACTCTATCTTTGGAGACTGGTTACACAAGAAGAGGAAGTTGGGCTTGGACAGATGGGGCAATGACATTGCACCTGAGAATAGCAAGATCTACGAGAATTTGATTCAACACATTGAGTCTAATCTCCCAGAGAAGTACAAGAAGGTGTTGTACCCAACCAACTGGACCGTAACCGATTACGTTTCCAGAGTCACTAGAGATTTGCTTTTCTCTCAGTACTCCCAGCATGAGTATGCCGACTTCTACGCGGACTTGTCGTTCGAAGAGCTTGACGAATTGGCTGCTTGCTTCAAGTTTGAGAACTGTGTGAAGAGAGACGAGCTTAACCAGATCTTGAAGGATTACTAGACACTAATAGCCTGGTAACAACAGATTGGTTTATGACTCGGTGGATCAGAAAACACCAGATCATCTATTAAAATTTAAATCTCTGACAATTATATGTTTTCAATAGAATCATTAGTGTCAGATTTAGGAAGGCCAGCATTTGTAGTTGTTGATGATTATTCAAATATGGATCTAGAGCTGCTCTCAAAGTTTGGCTTGTGTAGTGGGTTGGATAATGTTTAGGTTTGTATGTGGCAAGGATTGATGCATAGCAAGGATTGGTTCATAGCAAGGATTGGCTTTTACGGAGAGCTATTCTGGATTACCAAGTCTACTATGCACATGGTAAAGCTAAAATTTGATAGTGAAGCGTGGGTAATTGACATCTTTGGTAGTGCGCTACTCATGGTGAAACTTGAAATAAACCTGAGTCATTGATTCATTAAACTGTTGGTATCTAAAATTTAAGTTGCTGATATTTTTGTTTTGGATTTCAAATTTTCTGCCACATGCTTTTGTATATTGTTGATTTGGGTGGTGTTTAATTGACTTGTCTACTTGTTGAGATTGCTCAGAGGAACATTAGGTCTCTAAGTAGAATTCGGCAAATCAATCAAAGATATGACACATAGCATAATTGGTCGTATACTAGTTATGGTTCAGTATATCAGAATATAAACCAGTTATAGCTGGTCATATTCCAGACTACAGGTTAGTCTATTAGACCATAGACTGGTATAATAGGCCATACAATTACTAGAGTAGACCATAGACTGGCTATAGTTAATGGCTTTAGTTGATTGCTTGTTCTTTTTTTATTGGAAATGTTTGGTATAGCTCATGTAGAAGTAAAGGTCCCCTTTGCTTTGGAGCTTACTTTCGTTTATGGGAAATGTGGTTCCTGTTATGTTATTTAAGTACATTTAGTGCCTAATCGTCACTATATTCATTGATAATTCGTCAAAGAGAGGAATCTGAGCTGCTTATATAACTTTGAGGAGAAAACGTGGCGTCGAAAGACTCTTCACCAGAACAATATCGATGATTGTTGTAGCACATTCGATATGCCATTATGGTACTTCGTACAATGATGACCGAGAGACGGCGTGGGATTTATTATTATACCTTTGTAGACAGAGCTATGCTTATAGTGGATCTAACAGTTCCCGAGTGAATCTAATAATTAGCAGATTAGAAATTAAATCACCGATTTCTGAATTAATAAATTGACACTAATTATTTAGTAATCAGCTTGGTGTTATGTTCTTTAATACATTTATTGCCTAAACTTGTATCCGTTGATGGTTCCTCAAAGAGAGGAACCGAGGTGGCTTATATAACTT
>NKZN01001951.1:0-28406 GCA_002374485.1 Metschnikowia santaceciliae
ACTCAGTGTTTTCACTCTGTACTGCAGATAGTACCACTCATTGCATCCTGCACATACGATGATTGTCACGGCTCACAAGTTCAACAATTACTATGTATATTACTATTGTGCACTACTCTGTAACACTACCTTATACTACTCGTTAGATCTACTATGGCCAGGGTACTACCCATAGAGGTATCTCATGATCTATAGAGAGTATACAGTAGGCTATGGAGGAACACCGCCATAGAGCAAAGTACACGATTATCATGGAACAAGGTATACTAATCATGGAACAAGGTATACTAATCATTGATTAAAGTGTAGAGGAACTGTACAAAATAGAAAACAAGTATCCTAAATTAATGGACTTGAAAGATGCAATAAGTAGTAGCAGTCTTTGAGGATTCTTCAACGAATAAAATAACTTACTACTTAACATTACAACAAGAATCTAACAGGTAGTGGTAGAAACGTAAAGTGTGTGGGAGTAAACTTTGAGAAAATGATAGAAAAAAACGAGTTAGAAGGAGAATTTCGGTTTATGTTTTAGTATATATTCATATACAAGGATATGTACAGTGTTTTTCAAAATTATTCAAACCAGCACGACAAAACTATTCAAACCAGCGTGACAAAATGTTTCAAACCAGCGCGACAAAATGTTTCGAACCAAGAAAACAGAATGGTTCAAACCAAATGGCGTAATGTTTCACACCGACTTTTATTAGAATTCAATATTCTGAAATTTTAAATCTGGACGATTGCCTCTTATATACTACATTTGAGAGTCTTGCAGTAGCAATCAAGGGTGAAAAACGGACGGAGCTGAACTGGTTTCCTCGTTATCCTGTATACAACAACTTGTAAGGGGTTATGTGTATTGGTTTGTTTAATTTTGGTAGTGTAGTTTGAATCGATTTGACTAGTTTTGAAAAACACTGTATATCCACTCGTCTATGACCTGCACACAGTGCATCACTCCCATGCACACAACATATCCACGAAGTACCTTGCCTCCGTACATACTAGGTACTCGTTGGCAGAGACATATATGTCATATGGGAAGACACATATTATAACTTCTCAAGAGATGAGAGACTCAAGAGAACTGAAATTATATTGGATCGCAATAGTGAGATATAGTATATGGTGATCTGGAGTTCCAATTGGATAGGTGATAGTATTACTCTAGAGTGGAGTATAGAATATTCGTATGGAGTATAGAATATTACTATGAAAATTCAGTATAAGTTGAAGTTGAAGTTGAAGTTGTAATAAATATTAGTAGGAGCATAAATTGTCTCGGAGTAGCATATATCAGTTTGGAGCAGTATGGAGTAAAATATCGCATTCTAAGAATATGTTAGATTCTTATAAGTACGTTTTTTACCTAATCGAAACTATATTCGTTGATGATTCCTCAGCAAGAGGAATCGGCCGTCATTAAGTAGTCTGTCGGAAGGTAGCCGAAAGGGTGTAGTAACGGTGAACCCAAAGGAGGCGTAGTAGCACCGGTTCCCGATTAACTAGGCACGTGAGCTCAATCCCTATACAGCGCAAGACATTGTGACATTGAATTCATAGTTGTGTGGTATTTCGAGATGAGTAAGGAGTATCTAGAAAGTGTTGAGAAGACCGATCGGCCCGCACTTGGAGCACGCTGTGCGTTGTGGCGAATCGCGCAAGCCACACTCTATACGTGGGCTTATCAAGGTAAGGGCTTCATAAATACAGTAATGGAATCTGGATCTATATTTATAAATGGTGATAGCTTAAGCCAGCCGAGTTGTGGTTTCTGGTCGAATTCCAGGGAGACCACTTTCTTTTTCGATTTTAACTCTCACATTTAGCTTTTTTCAGATTTAGATTCTCAACAAAAACTCTGTTCTTAGCTATTCAATTTTCACATTCAGCCTCTCATTCGATTAGTTCGCACCACGTTTAGATGACCAGCGTTATGAATCAGCAAAAGTGGAATCTGGCACAGTAACCTGAAACCCGTTTCAAAAGTTAAAACTTAGTTCTTTTTTTTGTCAATTCTAACTGGGGACTGATTAATAAATATTTAAACCTTGGAATACTAATTACCATTTCGTATCAGTATCATTCGCAGCAGTGGTGTATTACCTAGATCCTCAATCAAAATGCCTCTCTACTGCCCAAGGACCCAAATAGCTCTTGCTCCCCAGTAGACGCTGATATGGTCTCTTACAACTTCGACGACCATGATATCGGACCTCCGATGGACATTCTTAGACATCTTGGATCTTTCTAAGGGTAAAGGGAATAGAGGAATATTCAGTAAAGTACAAAGAAGTGGTAGAGTATACAGTGGTAGAGTATACAGTGGTAGAGTATACAGTGGTAGAGTATACAGTGGTAGTATGGAGTTTATAGTAGCATAGACTAGTATGATCACAAAAAAATTACTAGAATATACTTTAGACTATGGAGTATCACTATAGTAGAGTGGTAGTATACTAGTACCATCGAGTAGAGTATAGAGTGACGGTATACTTTTAGTACCAGTATATTAAATGAGTGGTATCGCACAGAAGAATAGAATAGTTGTGTAAAGTGAAGTGGTAGTAGTAGTACGAAGGATTCTTCCAATAGTTGACCCTCGGAACTGAAATGGGTCACGTGCCTCATCAAACCCCCTGGTCCAATCCGGTCCACATAGCAGATAAAAGGTTCCAATGGCTCTATAGTCACTCTCAACCTAAATTCAATCCATTAATTCCCATACGAGACCAAAATTGGTTTTTGGCGGGACGTTGAAGTGACCCAAGTCAAGAGGTCGGAACTGCCCACTTCCGGTCCTAACGTACCCCCCTCAATCAAGCAATACTTCCACTACAACACTCTCCATAACACCAAAAAAAAAAGTCCAAATTTTTCATTACCAATACATTCATAAGGTCTTGAAAAAAATGTATTATAAAGGTGTATTATAAAGGTTGCCAGGGTACTGGCTGCAAAGACGTGTGCGGCCCAAAAACACCGATCGCAGTGTGTGTGTGTACGATTTTTTCCAACTCCATCAGCACCTCGCACCTCAAACCTCAAACCTCCTCCCTCACCCAGAGCAATGAGAGTCTCCAGCATAAGTCTAGGCAAGAGAACCATCAAGTACGGAGGCAAGTCCGGTATATTGCCCAAGGTCAGACCCATTTTCAGGCACAACCCCATCCGCCCCGACACAGACGACGAGAAGGCGCAGAAGGCCAAGACTGTTCAAGGGTATTCTGACAATGTGCCGGTGCCCAAGATCCATGGCGTAGAGTTGCCTCGAAAACCCGTGCAAAAACCAGTTGTTTCCGTAGAAGAGCGGTTGAAGAAATTGGACCAACGAGTGCTTCCCAAAAAGGAAATCGGCGAAATGTCCAAGGATGAGTTGTGGCAGCATCAAAGGGAAGAAATCCGCGTGGCACACTTGAAAGAGGCTTTCGTGACGGAAGCAAAACGGTTGGAGAAAATCCAGGAAATGGAGGCGCAAAAAAGACAAAAAGATGCATCCAATGACAAGGTAAACAAGTACGAAACCAATAATGAAGCTACCTTCACTTTACCCACAATCGACTCATATTTGGAGGGTCCCATCATGAGGCCGAGAACCGAGGAAGAAACGGCTATCGTGCAGGAGCGCCGGATGTTGAACCGGAAGACGCAGGAATTGCGTGAAATGAATGCCAAAACCGTCAAGTTATTGGAACTCTACCATGCGGCTAGTGACTTTATCACTACGGAAGAAGAGTTGGCAGAAGCCATTCACGAGGCGTTTGAAACGCGTATTGCCAATTTCGAATATGCTAGGGGCAAGGTGGAAGCCAAGTTGTTTGACCATGTGAATGCATATGAGGAGACCTCGGATATCGAACTGTATATAAAGCACGCTGCTTTTGGTGAGATCGACGGCCAGCCGGGCTTGGATATGGTCAAGGATACTTTGAGTGGAGAGGCGGAGAATTTGAGACGCCAGGCTCAGGGCAAGGTCAACCAGGCCATTTAGAATACTGTAAATAATAAACGATAGATGCCTTGGAGTGACTGATTTATGCTACTAAGAAGATATAAACTGCACTAGCTGACTTAATTTACGGTACTCAGAGAATGTAAGCTGCACAAGTCTACTTAGTTTACCGTACTAAGAAGATAAAGGCTGCACTAGTTGACTTAGGTTACGGTACTAAGAAAATGTTGTAGATTAGACAACGCATATCCGCCACTATAGTTGCGGCACCAGGTAGACCATAGATTAATCATGGTGTGATGTCCAGTGGACACTGACTGAAGGACACTGTCTTCATAGTCTTGTCAAGATATGTAAATACTTCAGGAGTGTTTACTTCAAGGGAAGAGGAAGTTGTAGAGTTGTCAGTGTCCATTGAAATATTGGTGGGTCTGGTTTTTGGAGGCATGTTGGTATGCCCCAGACGGATGATATTTGATTGAGTTACTTAAAAGATGGATATGGTCCACACTCCCTTATATATGTGGGAGTTCTACCTTCACGGCACCAGGCGGTTGTAGTAACCACAGGTGCATATGAAGAACAGGTGCTTGTTACCATGCTATCCCTGCAAGCCATTGGGGATACTGAGCGCGTTTCACCTTGTTGTTACCGTTTTTCAACAACCTATTGACTCAAGTCATTTCATCCTCGCCAGAAAAAATATTTTTTGAAACTTATCAAAGTTTTAGCATCACCGCAATTTCGGCGCATGTACATATTATAGAGAAGTCTTGATCTTGTCTGTGTGGGCAGCTACGTAAAGGTGTGACCGGTCACGTGACCATTCCGAGAGTCACACCCTCGTATCAAACCTCAACAGTGTCAAAAGTACTAGCAACGCTAACTAAAAGTACATGTCTCCCTCATTACAATTTCAAAACTTTGGAGCTATATCCAACATCAACTATCAAAAATTTAAACAAAAAATGCTTGTGGGAAGGCTAAACTACATGACTGGGTAGTTTGAACCTGTATATACGAACCGGAATTGATATGGTCACGTGACTTATCTTTATTTCCGTTCCATAGTTCCGACACAAGCAATTTTGAGCTTCCGAAAACCTTCTCTGAATCTATATAGAAACTTCATCCCAATTACAAACAACAAATATATGTGGGGAGGTAAATCGACCTGAGTCATTAGATTAAGACTGTATATAATGACAAGAATTCATGCTGATCACGTGATATACTTTAAACCTTCGTATTGTAGTGCCAAATTTGTTTGTGAATGAATTGAAAAGGGTGTATTATCTCCGGCCCATGTGCCGATCTGTGAGAGCTCACTTTAATGACTCAAATCGGTCGGAAGTGGATATACGTCCCGAAACTGAAATCAATCACGTGACATGGACTTCCCATCCATACCGAAGTGCCCACACACATTAAAATGCAGGGCTTCAGTGTTAAGGAATTTCCTAATACTTACATATCTCCAAAATCATGCTGAAACTCAAAGATATTTGTGTGGAGGTAAAATCAACCTGGTAAACGGTGGCTTGTGGTCACGTGACCTGAACTTTAAACTCGTACCGAAGTACCCCCAGTCTTTTTTATGTTTCCCCAAAAAAAATTATACTAGCTGAATCTCTCAAAACTCAAAGATGTGTCGTGTGGTTACGAGAGAAGCTAGAATGACTGAAAGTAAGCTTGTCTGTATAGAAACCCCGGAACTACAACAGCGCATGTGACATATTTTTTTTATCCACATCCTAATTCACCCACACACGTAAATTTCCAGATTCCACCAATTCATAATCTTCCTAAACCCCTACTTTATCCATATTGGGGTCTGAATCCAAAAAATATTTTTTCGTGGGGAGGATAAAACAACCTGGGTCAATAGGTCGGAACTGGATATAAGCCCCGGAACTGGTATTCCGGTCCTCAACACTCACAAAAACCAACTCAACCGTCTAACAATTCCCAAATATATATAAATAGATTTATCAACAACAAATTAATATTGGAAAAAACATCATAAATATTTTTATTCCTTTTTTGTTCTGAAAAAATGACATTTTGGTACAACATTACAAACCAGTACCACCAAATCCCCACCTTTCCTCCCAAACTAAGCCCATAATAGCTCAAAAAAATACCAAAAAGCTCTAAAATACATCTAGTATCCAATACTAGAGTCTCACCGATTTTCATAAATTTGGTATTGTAATTTTATTGTGGTGTGTACTGTTTTGGTGTACGGAGGTGCATCCACACGCATTTCGCTCAAGCATCACCAAATCATCAACCCATGTCTCCCCCATTGGAAACCCCCGACTCAAAGGTCAAGCCGTACATCTATTATTTTCGGCATGTATTTAAGCAGCGCATGAAATATGTCAACAAAATCGCCTTTTTCTTGGCTGTGCTCTTTTCCATACTTTTTACCAGACATCTGACGTGGTCCCATAAAATCTTCGCCTTGGTCTATGAAATCCCCATTTATACCATTGGGTTGCATACAATGAAGATCAACCGCGAGCAGAACTCCACGGTGGTTTTTTCCGATGCAAAATCGCTTTATTGGCAGCTTCTAAAGATGGTTTCCGGCTCACAATTCTGGGTGTCGGGAATTGCCACAGTAATCACGGCGGTTTGCCTAATTGGGCCATTTTTTCCGCAAACCCAGGTGTCTTACTATGTTTTCTCCAAGGAATATCGCCATAAACCATTGGTAAATGATCAGTTTGTGTACTTATGGTTCCATGGGGTTGCGGTCGGGGCCTTCTACAATATGCAGTACATGGTGTTCCAACGCAACAGGCTCAATTTCAGTTACGGCATCCCCATCAATCCACCGGCAAAGTACTTGTTTGCGCCGATGTTGAAGCTCTTGGCCATCTCCTTGACTTTCACCGTGGTGTGCTTTTCAGTGGTACCGATAATGTACCTGGTGATGCACAAGCCTGTATACAGGCTGCTCTGGCCCATTTTGGTGCTTTTCAACTTGGACACCAAATCGGCTCCTCTGTGGACGTTTTTAGACCTTAGATTCCTTTTGGGAGTGGCCTGGTACACGTGGTTAGTCTTTTTTGTGCTTGAATTCTTCAACCATGCCTTCAATACTTATGCTACCATTGGCTGTTTACATCATTCGAGGCCCATTTCGCTGGCATCCCCAAGTCCCGTGATCACCTTACTTTCCGGAGTCCGAGATGTACAGCCCCAGGATTTTTTGTCATCGTTGCTGAATTTATGTGCATTCCAAGAATTGGCATACATTGCGCTGTCGCCAGATTCCGAGGCTCATGAGTACCGGAACAAGATCTTCAACGGGTCGAAAAGCTCTGCGCTTTCGCGGTCCTTCTGGCCCTCGGTTTTGGACGAATGTTCGTTGGTGATCAAAAACACTTGTTCACGGGTCAACTTCCGGTCGCCCTCAGATTTGAGTGCCTTGCGCAGCATCGATGTCAAGGCCCCGGATTCCGACTCCAATTCCGACGCATACATTTTTGGCAACTCCACCAACCCAAAGGACTTTTTCAAAGAAACAAAAGACACTAGAGAAACTAGGAACTCCCCAGAAATGAGTTTCCTTCCTACAAACTTTCCCAGGGAAACTTTGGACTCGTTCAGTGAGAGCCTCAATGATACTACGAACCTAGCCATCAGTGCGACGTCCAGCCCGCTCAAAAAATACGACAACCCCCAACAGGCCCGGCTTGCACAGATGGCAACCAATCCTCTACAAAGCGTTCCTGAGTCTAAAGCCAAAAGTGTGCTACTAAAAATTGTGCAAGTGCTCGATTCGTATATTCTCGTGCCCTTGAACAACCGGTTGGTGAAGTTTGCACCCACGCATAAGCCATTGCCGCAAAATGCAGCCCATGTCAGAACACAGTTTCTGGTATACTATGACCGTCTTTTGGAGACCAAAATCGGGTATCTTTGGAGAACCACTTTAAAAAGAGACACCGAGTCCCGGGTGTTGAACCCGGTTAACTATGGGAATGCGGTACTTACACTTTCGGGGCTCTTATT
Source organism: Metschnikowia santaceciliae (assembly GCA_002374485.1). Taxonomy (NCBI): domain Eukaryota; kingdom Fungi; phylum Ascomycota; class Pichiomycetes; order Serinales; family Metschnikowiaceae; genus Metschnikowia; species Metschnikowia santaceciliae. The sequence continues at coordinate 7,985 of NKZN01001951.1, forward strand.
ACGGTCCATCGAGGAAGACCGGTCCAATACCATTTCCAATGCGTATCTTAGCGAGGTGCTCAATTTATTGGAGAAACCTATTCGAGCATTTGCTAACTATACGGACTATTTGCCTGCATCCGTGTACAGGCCCACAACAAAGAATCATTTGGTGGCTCTTATGCACGACTTGACCGTCAAGGAGTTTTACCAATTGGCCGTGAAGTTCAACTATAAACTTAGCGACTTGCAGCTCTCTCCACGTGCATTCAAATTGGCTAAATGGGTGGTGGCTGCGTCCATTGCCAACACCGATAAAAGAACCGACCATACCGGAGTGTATATCTAGAGCGGTGTATCTAGAACCGTTGATAAAAGCAAAGAAAAGCATGAACAGTGACATCCCCATCCACTCGCCATATACCTTTTTGCGTCAAACGAATAACGCATTATGGAAGGTCGCATATGATGAAGAAATGGAGACTAGAAATTGAAGCCTACTCACTATAAGATCTATCATATATTCGAATTACGCTGATTACTCCACACTGAACTCATTGACATTGACTACTCATTGACATTGGATACTGGCTGCACTCTGCACTCTGCAAGTTTTCTTGGTACCTCTCTTATGAGTATGCCTTTATTGTTGGTGTGCTTTTTATTAGTATGTGTTGTTAGTGAACCCTCCTCGGTACTCTTATTGGCATCTCTTACTGGTATATCGTTATTGGTGGTCTCTTCTTGGTCTCTTAGTGGTCTCTTCTTGGTCTCTTAGTGGTCTCTTCTTGGTCTCTTAGTGGTCTCTTCTTGGTCTCTTAGTGGTCTCTTAGTGGTCTCTTAGTGGTCTCTTAGTGATATCTTATCAACATCCTTACTGGTGTCTCTCCGAGGATAAAGGAAATGCACTTAAAGCTCTGGACGATAACAATGGGCGAGGGTTGACACTGGTATAATAGATTGAGATGGCCTTGAAAGACCATTATTTGGATTAGACAGCGTAGGCTCAATACCTCAATAGCCAGAGTACTACCTCTAGTGGATCTAGCATAGGTAAATCTCTCATAGTATCTCCTATGGGTCTCTTCTGATTTCTACTGATTTCTACTGTTCACTATACTACTACTTAATGAGCTACTACTCAATGAATTACTACTCAATGAACTATTACTCAATGAATTACTACTCCATGAATTACTACTCAATAAATTACACTAACACCAACCAACCCACTACACCACTACACCACTACTCTCTTTTCATCTCTTCTGGTCTCTCTCTCTCTGCAAGTCTACTTGGTACCTCTATTAATAGTATATTTTTAGTGTTGGGGTACTCTATTAATAATATACTTTTAGTGTTGGTGTACTCTCTTACTAATATACCTTTAGTGTTGATACACTCTCTTATTAGTATACCTCTAGTATTCGTGTGCTTTTTATTACTATGTGTTATTAGTGAATCCTCATTGATACTCTCATGGTAACTCTTATCACATATCCATATTGGCAGGGGCTTCTCTTAATGGTATATCGTTATTGGTAAATCTCCAGGTAGATCTCTAGGTAGATCTCTTAGTATATTACCATCTTAGTATATTCCTTATTAGTCCCTAGTGGTCTCTTAGTGACCTTCGGTCCTGATAGTTAGTATAGTACAAGTTGAAGGGTAAAGAGTGGAGTATTTGAATCCCATTCCATTAAAGACCCGAGTAGTACACTTCGGCCAACCTTTCTGATGACTCCATATTTACTACTCAATACATACACCCACTTGATCCATAGCCGTAGCTCTATGATCTAAACCTAACCTGAACCATTGATGCTCGTCTCGTCTTGGCTCTTTTTCTGCTTTGCTAACCTTGTCTGCTGTCTGGTTACTTCCCAAGGTTTGCCTCTTCGTCTGTGTTGTGCTCTGAATGTCCAGACGGCGAAGTATCAAGAAGCACGGGCTTCAACACTTGCTCGTCAAACCTAGTGAACCACTTGGCATGCTCTTCTGCACTCAAAAAGGCCCCCAAAACACCATGAGATGCCGACGTTGGCGCCTCGCTCGATGGGTAATTCACCGGCTCACTCACCAAGTCGTCCACATCACTAGTGATGAATTCCTCTTCGTCATTAAGGTCCGCCTGCAGGTTGTTGAGCGAGTACAGCGTCCTGGCCAACTTGGTCGACCCATCGGCCCCATCGACTCTAAACCCTTGGCTCTTGGGCGAAGGTCCTGCACGGAACCCGTTGGCTGCCGTGTTGTATCTCCGGTTGCCCATGAGGTTGACGTTGGAGACCGAGTGGGATAGTCTTGGGGCCTCAATATCAAACTCATCGTCCGAATTCTCTCCCTCCTGCACGCACCCCACCTTAATGCCCAAGATCTCCAACATTGACGCAGTCGTGCCGCCAAAGAAGATCACCGTCAACACCACCACCACAAGCACCGTGGCAAGCAAGGTGGACTTGGCCTCGCCCTGCAAGCCCAAAGCCAAAGCAACGCCCACTGCACCCCGCAACCCAGCCCAGAAAATCATCATCTGGTACGAGTGGCTGATCTCCTCCGGCATACTGTGCGACGAGATGCCGCCCGACATTGCGGACGAGGTGTTGAACCTCTCGAACCGAGCCCGGAACAAGAAGTTGAGAAATCGCGAAAGTGGGAACACGGCACACCATCTTGCAATGCAGATCAGGATGAAGGTGACGATGATGAGAAGTGGTTTAAACACCAACTCCACTTCCGTGAATAACGATAAACCCAAGTAAATGAAGATGAAATTCTCCGACATCTGCGCCAAAAACTGGAAGATGTACTTGGTGGCGATCTGCGTTCTCCGTGACATGTTGAAGTACGCATAGTGCTTGAGGGTAATACCACAGAATAACAACGACACGATTCCAGACATGTGGATTCCATTGGAGAAAAAGTACGACTGGTAGGCAAAAAGCAACACCAAGCACGTTTCAATCTGAGGGTAGCGTCTGATATGCGAGTGTTTCAAGATCAACGCAACCAAGATTCCAACGGAGATACCTATGATGGTGGAGATGGTAAAGGTCATCAAGAACAAACCCACACCTTCAAAAAGAGACGTGAACTGCACATCCTTGCCATGGAATTGCTGACACGTCTCAAACATAACAATGGAAATAGCATCGTTCAAAAGCGACTCGCCAAAGATTATGGTGTACAACTTGGGGTCCACCTTATAAGCATTAAAAATGGAGAGAATGGTCACGGGATCAGTGGCCAGAAGCGTAGCTCCCACAGCCAACGCATCCACGAATTCCAAGTGCACACTATCGATCCCCAAGGCCGTCCACACATAAAGAATAGTGCCTAGCACCAAGGACGAGATGAAAGTGCCTGGAATGGCAAAAGTGAGGATGGAGCCGATGTTGCTAAAGAAATTGGCCTGATGTAGCTCATACCCCGAATTAAGAATGATCGGAGGCAATAAGATATTGAAGAAGTATCCAGACTTGAACTTGACCGCGTCCTGTATATAGTGCCCCGGAGCAGCCCGGATGATCAAACCCACTATCATACCGTAAAAAATGGAGAGCACCGTCTCATGGACGGCCTTGATCCGTCTTTGCTGGAGATAATACGACAGCCATAAAGCTGCACACAAGAGACAGAAGAGAATGAAAAGCGCCCACGACGAAAACATCTCCTCGGTCACGGGATCAGCATCCTCCTCTGGGTCCGGGAGTGGGATTTCGGGGGAATCTTCGTCATCGTCGATGGCCCTGCGAAGAAGGTATCGAGCCCCACGGACGGTGGCCTGGCGTGTGACTAGAGAGACGAGGGATTCCATGGTATAGTTAAAGGAGAAGGACGCGGGAGGTGAGAAATACGCCGCGGTATATGCAGGCTTGTAGTGTATTATATTGTATTGTGTTTTGTTGTGTTGTATTGTATTGTATTGTATTGGTGGTTTTGGTGTAGTGTCAGTTCCACCTTTGGTAGTGCTCTACCTCTTGAGGTTTTATGAAGCGTCTCTGCCAGATACTAACAATGTCCATTGTATACTGTCTTCTAGTCAGTCTTCTAGTCAACCCCGTATTCAACCTTTCCTTCTCTTGAAAAGTTATACAAGTAGCCCGAATCCCCCTTCTGGAGAACCATCGGTGGATGAACATAGTAAACAGAGTACCTGACGTAACCAGATTCCCGTACACCCCTAACAACCTTCATATAACGTATATAAGTGTAATATCAGCAGGGAAAAGTGGGTATCCATTTTTTTTCTTCCTCTTTTTGCTTTACCTTTTCAATTTTATTTATGTATTTATTATTAGATCCAAGATGGATGGAATTTAACCTATATAGGTGAATTGAGCTCATGTGCTCAGTTAATTAGTGTTAACGCGTGGATGGAAACTGAAAAAGGAGTTCTTCCGTAGGGTCAAGTGATGGGGTGGACTGGACCCAAGGCACAATCAATAAAAGTAAGTCTGAAACTTAACAATTAGGAACCGATGCTACTACGTCCTCTTTCTGGTTGACCTTTACCATGCCCCCTTTCTGGTTAACCTTTACTACACCCCTTCTCCGTTCACCGTTACTACACCCCCTTAGGCTACCTTCCGGCCGAATATTTAATGGTGACCGATTCGTCTTCCTGAGGAATCATCAACAAATATAGTTTCGATTAGGTAATTTATGCAATGAATAAAGAGAACTTTCCTTAGCGTTACACAAGATTCTAATACTTATATTTACTATGCTTCCTTCTCCACTGTACTTTACTGTAAATATATTGTACTGTAACATATTGTACTGTAACATATTGTACTGTACTACTTCAGTAACTACACTATTCCACTGTACATTGTAGTGTGCTGGATTGAACGCTACTAGATACATTGTTACAGTATGTTAGATGTACCACTTGGACTGGTGAATGTAACGTTAATAGTGTGAATTTAGTGTGAATTTAGTGTGTATTTTTGGTGTGTATTTTTGGTGTGAATCTTTGGTGTGAATTTTGTTGGAACATGAGGAACCAGTACACCTCTGATGTACTGCATGTTCCATGTGACTGCATGTAAGCAGGACAGATGAAACAGGGATATGCAAGAACAGACGAGAGTGGACACGTCCCGCGAAAAAGGGAGCGGGCGGTAACATAAAAATATATAGAATAAGAGACGACATTGAGTTGATAAGAGTACTGAGTATAACTTAGATATATAATCGTTCCAGTCTATGCGTTAGTAGATGACAAAGCGCAACAAATTTTTGGTGTGAATTTATAGTGTGTACAGTGTTTTTCAAAATTATTCAAACCAGCGCGGCAAAGATTCAAACCAGCGCGGCAAAGATTCAAACCAGCGCAGCAAAGATTCAAACCAGCGCGGCAAAGATTCAAACCACACTAGCAAAATTAAACAAACCTATACAATGTGAATGATTACATAACTCCTAACAAGTTGTTGTATACAGGATAACAAGATGTAGAAGTGATAATTCCAGCTCAGCTAGGAATGTTGGGGAATTAGGTGGCCCGTAGAGTAACCATGGTTCAAGATCCAGAGGTGCTCCCTTACTGTAGGATATGGACCTCATTGTGAGTTTTGGTGGGTCTGGATTTGGGAGGCATCTTGGTATGTCTCCCTTAGTAGAGATATTCGTTATTTAACTAATAGAATATGTGGCGCAGGCCTCCTTACATACGTGGGAGTTGGCCTTCATTGATCCTCGGTTGATCCTCGGTTGATCCTCGGTTGATTCTCGGATCCTCCGTTGGTCCTCTGCTGGTCTAACAACCGAGGTCTGGGAAAATATCCGTACAATGTTCTGCAAGTCTAGAGCACCATGCGCGTTTTTAGTCGGTGTTATTTTCCAACACAAGGAAACCAGTTCAATTCCCTCCGTTGTTCACCCTTGATTGATACTGCAAGACTTCTGTCCCAAATGTAGTACATGAGGCAAGGCAATCCTCTAGATTTCTGATTTCTGATTTCTGATTTCTGAATATTAAATTCTAATGAAAGTTGGTGTGAAACATTACACCATTTGGTTTGAAAGACTACGCGAAGGGGTACCAAACTTTTTGAATTATTGGTTTGTTTAATTTTGCTAGTGTGGCTTGAATCGTTTTGCTGTGCTAGTTTGAATAGTTTTGAAAAACATTGTATTTTTGGTGTGTATTTTTGGTGCGTATTTTTGGTGTGTATTTTTGGTGTGTATTTTTGGTGTGTGATTTTATAGTGTGATTTTATAGTGTGCTTTGTTTTGTGTGTGAATATTTAGTGTATTTTCGGTGTATTTCTAGTGATGTATATTTCTAGTGTATTTTTTTTTTTTTGGCGTGGTGTGGTGTGTCTTTTGGGGGTGTATTTTTAGTGGTGTGGAATTCGGTGTGAATATGGCGTAGTCCCTGACTGATCATNATTTTTAGTGGTGTGGAATTCGGTGTGAATATGGCGTAGTCCCTGACTGATCATCTTGAATGCTTTGTTTGATTTGACACATGTCAAACTATAAATAGCGATGCTCGCGTAGAGAAAAAAGAACCACCCACCCCATCACTATACAACATTCCACATTTCAACCAACCCCCTTAATATCCTCTAATCTCTACTCTCTCCACATTTTTCTACTTCCTCTCTCGGCTCCTCTTTTTTATACTCTCTATATCATTACCATGTTCATCCTCCTCTACAATAGACTAGTCTACACTAGACTCTAGCCTGTACTTCTATACATACACAATGGACTCTACATTAGACTTCTATACACAACGCTCCTATACACAACGCTCCTATACACAACGCTCCTATACACAACGCTCCTATACACAACGCTCCTATACCCTACACTCCCATACACTACACTCCTAATACGCCTATTCACATCATAGTTTAATTTACTCCCTCTATATCACTCTTCTAGGACATTCTCCTGATTTACCTTTTACTAGATCTATATGCACTCTTTTCTAGTTTACATTAACTTTTACTCTACTCTGGCTCTGCCTTAGACTCTCTGCCTTAGACTCTTAACTTTGGTTCTGAATATGCTGACTATGCTCTGACTATACTCTACTATGACCCTGACTCTACTGTGACCCTGACTCAACCCTGACTCAACCCTGACTTACTCTTTATTTCTTTTTTTTATATTTCTTTATGGGTTGACACTCGGCTGGTTCAGGCTGCGCTGGTGCAGATGCGCGCAGGGCCAGTGCCCGAGACGTAGTGTTATTGTTTAAGGCTGAGTCCTGCACCACACTGCGCTTGTTTCTTTTGTTCTACTGCACATCCTCCACTAAAAACTCTATTTCTTCTTCCCATCTCCATCCTCTCTTTTACTGCACACGGCGCCTTCGCTGTACTGTTTAGAGTTCTGTTGATACTACGCCTTTGGTTTTTTTTAGCTTTCCTGCTCTGCATAGGTCACCATAGGTTTTTTTTTTTACTGGTCTCCTCCCATTTTTTGACCGCCTGTCTGATTTCGGCAACCACCACTAAACTGTCAAACCGTCAAAACACCTGAAACTGCTGCTTATCCTGGAATAACACCGTTTATTCTAGAATACCGTTTATCCTGGAACACCGTTTATCCTGGAACACCGTTTATTCTAGAACACCGTTTATCCTAGAAAGGCTACATTGTTATAGCAACTGATAAAATTGAATTCTGAAACACTCCTGAAACCTTCTTGATTCTTACTCGAAGCTCATATAAGTTCCTGAATCTTGGAACTACTGATCTTGAACCACTGGACCACTGGAACCCAACCCTTCCTGACTACTGACCCCCTTCCTGACTGCCCCCTGATCTTCCCACTAAACTCCTTCCTATGCTTAGTGTCAACCCATCCATGGAGGACATCCCCAAGTACCCCCAGCGAACGCTGCAGATGAACCCCAACTTCTCATCCACGGATATCCTGCGCTTGAACCACCCCAAAGCGTCCCGATTCCACTCCCCGCCAGTTAGACTCCACTACCCATCTCCGTTACTCCCCATCACTCCTCCCACCTCCAATTCTCCCACTCCAACCGGCGAATCGCATAACATCTTTAGCCTTGGCTCACATTCCAACTCCACCGCTAGCTTCGAGGTCTTGCCTGCTCCCACGGTGGCTGCTCGGAAGGAATGGTACCTGGGTCTCTTGCCTCGCATCAATATGGAGGTGCTTGTGCTTTGTCTGCTCTGGTACGGCTTCTCTATTGTGTCTGCCAACTCGACCAAATCGGTGCTTCTGCAGTTCTCCTACCCACTCACTCTCACCCAGTTCCAGTTTGTCTTTAATGCATTCTTCTGCTCGGCCTTGTTTGCGTTTTTGGCCTTGTTCCCGGTCTACTCCCGCAAATTCCCCGTGGGCTCCATCCCGGACCCTCTGCTGTTAAACTACTCGCTTAGACGCTTTTTGACTCCCACATCGTTTATCATTCAGACCACTTTGCCTATGGGGATTTTCCAGTTCGCAGGTCACATCACTAGTCATAAGGCTACGTCGGTGATCCCCGTTTCGTTGGTGCACACCATCAAGGCTTTGTCGCCAATCACCACCGTGCTTATCTACCGCTTCGTGTACAAGATGCAGTTCAAAAAAATCACCTACATCACCTTGGTGCCGCTCATGTGGGGTATCATGCTCACGTGCTACAAGCCTAAAAAGGCAAAGGTGGTCAACCCCGACGATACTTATGTCAGTGGGCTTGTATATGCATTTGTGTCCATGCTTATTTTCGTGAGCCAGAATATCTTTGCCAAAAAAAGACTTACGCATGCTGAACCGGTCAACACCGATAAGTCGCTTCCGTCGTTTAAAAACGACCTGCAAAAGAAACTCGATAAGCTTACCATCTTATTGTTTTGCTCCATCATTGGTTTCATCTTCACCTTACCCTTTTACTTGATCTCCGAGTACAGGAACGCACAGCTTTCACTCTCGCAGCTCTCGTTCCCCCTCTTGACGTTGCTAGCGTTGAACGGCTTCTCCCACTTCATGCAGTCGTTGCTAGCCTTTTCCCTTTTGGGCACGATTTCCACCATCGACTATTCCATCGCCAATATCATGAAGCGTATAGTGGTTATCATCTGTGCGTTTGTATGGGAGAGTTCGTTCAACTTTTCGGCAACACAAACGTGTGGTATCTTCCTCACTGCCGTGGGCCTTTACTGCTACGACAAGTGGGGAATTCAAAGAAAGCATTGACCAGATTAGAAGTCTGGACCCTGGCCATTAATTCTACTCCATAATTACCTCATTTCTCCAGACTATCATAATATATAGACTAGACCATTAATATAATATACCCAGATCAACCAGTATCAAGCATAAAATTGGTGTACATTGACCAAGGTAAGTCAAAGTGTATCATTCATATGAGCCTCGCACGACCGACCATAAAGCGTATCAAAGTATAGAATATTGAATCAACGTGAGTAATTTTGTAAGTAATAATTGATCTAGAAATAAACTGCCTTAAATATATTCTTATACCTAGTATAGACCACCACCAAAGTAATTCAGAAAGATAGTCTTTAGTACCACATATCAACCAATAATATCCACACCAATAGCTCTATAGTCTGGTATAGCTCCAGTCTGATATAATTCCAGTCTGATATAATTCCATTCAAGACCAGATATTCAAATAGCAGAGATAGTTCCAGTCAGCAGTAGATATTTCAGGTCAGTAAAGCTCCATAGCTTCATAGCAATAGTTCCATAGAGTATAGTTTCACATCTCCAGTCAGTATAGTTCTATAGTTCTATAGTTCCACGGTTTCGTAGTATAGTTCTATAGTTCCAGTTATTATACCTCCAAAGTTCCATGGTTCCATACCATAACTGCATAACTCCATGGTTCCATAGCAATATGGTTCCATGGTTCCATATCTCCATATCTCCATACCTCCATACCTCCATACCTCCATATCATGTTCTAATGATGCTTAGTGGCCACCGTCTGCATTCAACATCTTCTTGAAGATGTCACCAAAGGCCACCATGAACACGGTTTGCCACACACCCAAACCGATCCGTGGTGCCACTCCCCGGTATAAGCCCTTGATGCCGTTAAGCGAGTAGATGTACCTGGCCGTGGAGAACACACCCAAGTTCTTAGGTCTATTGGGGTCGTTCGTCTTGGACTGCATCTCTACACGGATCACCTCGATAGGCTGATTCCACGCAGATAACCCTCCTCCAATACACGAAGCCGCGATCTTCTCCACGGCAGATAACTTGTCATCCTTGGACTTGCCGATCACGCTTTTGATAGCATCCTCGGCCAAGCGCGACAAGCCAAACCGCGATCCCCAGTTGGTCATTTGCCGGATAGCTACCGCATTGACACCCTTGTTGATACCGCGAATTCCTTCCTTGCGGAAGATATCTCTAAACACCTGTAAAGATGTTTGTTGTGGTACACCAGCCACACCGGCCTGTTTGGCACGAGTGATTTCCACAGTTTTCATGCACGTGCAGAACCCCATGGTAAGGTACGCCTGCGCCACACCTCCAGTGACACCGCCTCCCATTCCGGCGAGGAAACTGCTGGCGCCAAAAGTCCGGAATCGGTACTCGGCTTCTGCAGACACAAACAACAAAACAGCTCCTTTGGTAGAGGCCTCAATCCAGGCCCAGGGAATTAAGCCTTGGTAGAAACCAAGCAACCCGCCTCGTGACCACACCAATTTACCCGCTTGCACAATGGAGATGTTCCGATTGGCAGCCATGGTGGTTTTGATCACCTCTAGCGGCTGGCCCAAGGTGGTGACCTCGGCCATATTCAACCCAGCTCCCAATAAGATATTGGAGAAGTTGATGGGTTTTTTTTCGATGGTGTTGGGCGATAAGTTAGCCATTTGGACCCTTGATTGGTGAGTAGATAGATGGTGAAGGTAGGTTTGGGGGCTTGCCACAGGAATTTACCACGAATGGGTTTTGTTTGCTTTTTTTTTGGTTTGAATATATAACAACAAAAGCGTTGTGGGAATCTATATACGAGCCTAGAGGAAATTGTCTAGGAACAATTAGCGAGTGCCTTGGAGAAAGAGGGACGAATGTGGGGGGGATCAGGTGGAGTGAATTTTTCCACTTACGCGGCCGGTCCCGGTCCCGGCCAAACTCGCGATCTTCCCCCCACTCTCCCGGAGATATATGGGTGGATGCAACGTGAGCCATGGAAAATATTTACAAGGGGTGAGAATGGAACTCCGGGTAAAGGAATTCAGTGTAATGGTTCTGAATCTGGAAAACCCCCGAGATGGAATTACCTAATTGGGAAATGGTATAAATGGTCCAATTGGGATTTTCCGATATGGAGTGGGTGATATGAGCCCTGGTCTGGGTGCAAGTGTCACGCACGTGAGCGAGGCTAATCCAACGCAGCTTCACCGAGGAACTCCACCCATACTCACGCTATACTATACGATACTTACTACTATGCGATAGTACATAATACTTACTACTATGCGATAGTACATAATACTTACTACTATGCGATAGTACATAATACTTACTATACTATACTCACAGTACACTATACTTAGCCATATACTCATGGGATATAGTAATGATCCTCCACTACATAAATAAATAGGGTCTATGCACAGGCCCTCCAGACCACCATACAATACACCACCCGTAAGATAAACTACATTATACTATTCTTCCAAGTTGAACCAGGATAATAAACATTATGTGACTACAGTATCACGAGTGGACTACCATAAAATAATATAGTATTAGAGGAGTAGTAGTGGTGGTAGTGGTGGTGGTGGTGGTAGTGGTGGTGGTGGTGGTAGTGGTAGTAGTACTAGTGGTAGTAGTACTAGTGGTAGTAGTACTAGTAGTAATAGTACTAGTAGTAATAGAAGCAGTAGCTATATGGTGAGTGGATGAGGATATACTGTTCTAGCTTTTTTCTTTCTCCATCAATATATTCCATTCATAGTATTTATTGATGCATATACATACAATCCCTTACATATAAATAAACTCCTATTTTTGTGCATATACCTATTTAAAACAGCATAATATCACACTATTATACCCACATAATTAGAACGTAAAGGCCCCCTATTAGAACCTAAAATAGGCAGCTACATAAGATTTACCAGTATCAACACCCATAAAACAATAGCAAGCTTTTATAGGGATAATCACATCTAAGATATGACAGTATATAATTTTGGCTCTCGTAGGTAGTTTGAATAGAAGTGTGCTCAAGGGTTTTCTGACAATACAACTCCATTTGCTCTTTCATATTATTGTCTTCAATATTTAATAGAGACTTCACATAATCAACACCATACATAGATATGAAATATCTAATGTAGACATGCTGAAAACTCTCCATATTCAATCCTGGCACCTCGTGTTTATCATATTCAATACTGGTACCTCGTGCAATTGATGATGATGGTGGAGGTGTGGCACAATGGAATTGCCATTGTTAGGATTAGACCGCGTAGCTTCAAATGACTGAAATAGGTAGAGGACTACCGATGATGGATCTAACAGTTTGTAGTAGTAGCCAATGATAGTTCTCAGCTAGCAGGGATTATCTATATTATAGACTTTTTTAGATTGCTCCCAACTCATGTTATGTGATTTGATTGTTTCACAGTTTAAAACTATTGTACTATTCATGTTAACAGAAGTAGTACTAGTGGTGGTGGAACTAGTAGTAGTACTAGTAGTGGTAGTGGTAGTGGTAGTAGTACTAGTACTAGTAGTGGTAGTAGTACCGAATGTTTATGAACAAGTATTTCCACCGAGTGTCACGAGTGACCTGTCCCCAAAAATAGATGAACATTGAGTGGATAATAGAATGGTAGAGCAGAATTATAAATGATATAGTGGTACCAGTACTGTATTAGTAGTGCAGTGTAGTGTAGTACTAGAGCTCTGTACTACTGGTCACTAGTATATCAATGGAATAGTAGTAGTACAGTGTAGTGGTCTAGTTTAATGATACGATCATTAGTATATCATAAGTATCATGAGTATCATGAGGACTGAGAGTACACCATTGGTAGTAGTACATAGTAGTAGTACGTAATCTCAAATTTCTTATACTCTCTATAACCATCTTCTCATAATAACTGAGTATCCATAGTATCATATATTACCGTATACTATAAGACTACTTTATACCTCTTAGTACTTTTACTACTACTCCAAATACTTTGGATCCATAGCACTAGTACTTGTCCAACGGTTTGGTAGTAATATGGTTTGGTAGTGCTATGGTTTGGTAGCACTACTAGTGAAGTTGTTCTATGATAGTCTTCGTGTCTGTATGATTTGATATTCTGCTGTTTCAATGTTTTAATGTATATGTATGTATTGTATGGGTACAGATTTATGAGTACTGTTCTCTAGTAATACACTCTGATGTTACCCTTCTCTAGTTCCCATTATTGAAGGTCGGAGAGACAGTACTCATTAACCAATCCTAGTCACTAGTCAGTAGTTATGTCGGTAGTTACTGGTTACAGGTCACTATCACTAGTCACTGGTCACCATCACTAGTCACTGGTCACAGGTCACCATCACTAGTCACTAATCAGAACCAATCACTCGTCACCAAGCATAACTAATTAGACCAAGAGTAACTACTTTAAGAGTAACTAGTATGAGTAACTAGTATGAGTAACTAGTATGAGTAACTAGTATGAGTAACTAGCATGAGTAACTAGTATGAGTAACTAGCATGAGTAACTAGTATAGACGATGGAAGAAGAGAATGACTATATGGAGATTATCAGGGATAATGCACGACCGGTTATTCCTTCCAATAAGCAGATCGCTTATTCTTCGACCTTATTCATTCATCCTGTCTATACCTTATTAATTAGCTGTTTTATTAATTGTATGTCACTCCCACCTATTGTGTTGTTCTTGTCTTTACCCTCCCAATTGTTCTTCTACCCTTACCTATTGTTTATCTATGGTAGTATTTGTTCCCCGTTGCACCATCACATTCCGAGTCAGCCCCACTCACCTTCTCATCTCATCATTAAGTCATTGAGTATTCGCATCACCTGACCTCTCCGTACCTCACCACCAAGTATTCTCATCTCACCTTTAAGTATTAACATCACCTCATCACACCATTTAGTGTTTTATCACCACTAAGTGTTCTATCACCACTAAGTGTTCTATCACCACCAAGCGTTCTATCACCACCAAGCGTTCTATCACCACCAAGTGTTCTTATTCACTCTTGATAATTCTCAATCACTGCACCACGCACCGTACCACACCGCACCGCAATACGCACCCAAGTATTGACTGCACACGCCTTAGTATTACCGCACTGAGTATTCATGAGAATTTATGAGAATTTATGAGTATCATGAGTATCATTATCATGAGTATTCATCAAGTATTACCGCACCATTCACACCTTATTTCACACATATTTCACCGCGCCATAATTATTTTACACACCATATTTCACGCACCATTTCACTCCACAATAATTCACACATTCCCAATTACTAATTATTAACTACTGATCATTGACTATTAACCACCATATCCCTTAACAAATTAATTCATTTAATTAAATACAATTATTAATTTCATTTATTGATTTCATTTATTACTTTCATTTATTACTTTCATTTATTACTTTCATTTATTACTTTCATTTATTACTTTCATTTATTAATTTCATTTATTACTTTCATCTATTAATTTCATCTATTAATTTCATTTATTCCTTTCATCTATTCCTTTCATCTATTAATTTCATTTATTATTGTGAATTCCTGAATCTTTCTCTACTTCTCTTTTACTTTTTTAAAAATAATTCTCTTTTTTATCTCTGCTTTCTTGATTTTTAGTCCGTACTTCCTTGTCTCTTCTGATACGCCTTTTCTCCCTTTCTCTTGTTTCTTTTCCTGTTCCTTAGGGGTGTACTGCAGGTGCACGCGTTTCTCAGCCAGTGCGCGGTTTCTTTTTCGTCAGCTCGTACAGCCCAGACCCAATATCTGCGCACATGCACACTTTGGGTACTTTCTTTTTTCTGGGTCGCGCTATAAAACCCGCGGCCGCGCCTGTTGAGCTGAGCTCCCCAAGCTTTTTTGCCTGCCCTGCTCGTGTTTAATATGGCCCAGATTGCTTCTTTATCGTCCACCACCACCGGATCGGCGCCCGCTTCCATGGGCTCACTCAAGAAGACGGGGAACGTGACTTCTTTTGATGAGAACACTTCTTTTGATGAGAAGGCCACCGCCATCGATACCTATGGCAACCAGTTCGAGACTCCTGACTTCACCATGAAGGATATCTTGTCGGTGATTCCTGCACACTGCTACGAGAGACGGACTTGGGAATCCATGTACTATGTGGCCCGGGATTCATTCTGGATGTTGGTGTTTGGTTACGCTGCCAACAATTACATCCACTTGTTGCCTTCCGCTCCCTTGCGTTTTGCTGCTTGGTCCGTGTACTGCATTGCCCAGGGTCTTCTTGGTACTGGGATTTGGGTCTTGGCCCATGAGTGTGGTCACCAGGCTTTCTCTGACTCTCGTTTGGTTAATGATACCGTGGGTTGGGTCTTGCACTCCTACTGGTTGGTGCCTTACTTCTCCTGGAAGTTCTCCCACGGAAAACACCACAAGGCCACGGGTCACATGACCAGAGACATGGTCTTCGTGCCTAAGACCAAGGACCTGTTCGTCAAGCTGAGACAACACTCGCGTATCGAGGAGATTGCCAGCGACTCGCCCATCTACTCGTTATACTCATTGATCTTGCAACAGGGTTTTGGTTGGATCATGTACCTTTTCACAAATGTCACTGGCCAGTCTGTTGCTGAAACCGGCTGGGGCATGAACCACTTCAACCCCAAGTCCGCCATCTTCGAGTCTAACCAATACTGGTACATTGTGTTGTCGGACATTGGAATCTTGACCCAATTGTTTGTGTTATACACGTGGTACAAGAACTACGGAGCATTCAACGTGTTCGTGAACTGGTTTCTTCCATACATCGGCGTGAACCACTGGTTGGTGTTCATCACTTACTTGCAGCACTCAGACCCCGAGATGCCTCACTACGAGCCCAGTCAATGGAACTTTGCTAGAGGCGCCGCCGCCACTATTGATAGAGAGTTTGGTTTCATTGGCCAGTACGTGTTCCACGATATCATCGAGACCCACGTGTTGCACCACTACTGCTCGCGGATTCCTTTCTACAATGCACGTGAAGCCAGCGAGGCCATCAAGAAGGTCATGGGCAAGCACTACCACCACAGTGACGAGAACATGTTCCAGTCGTTGTGGAAATCGACCAGATGGTGCCAATATGTGGATGGAGACAATGGAGTGTTGATGTACAGAAACATCAACGGAAACGGAGTGGGAGTCGGGGCCAAGTAAAGGCGGTCTTGTACAAATAAGTTGTATCAGTTGAATATATGAATGATCATGAGATGAGTGGAATGCGCACCGGTGTGCGGGCTCTATACTCCACATAGTCGTTGCCAAAAAACGACACCAAGAGATTTTCCTCATAGAAGATGCGACGCAGAAAGAAGCGGTGGAGCTTATAGCAGCCAAAAAGTAAAATCACGTAATTCTGCAACAAAAGCTGGGTTCCTACAAACCACCAGAAAAACCCAAAGTAGGACGGGTGTCGGAGCACGCGGTATATGCCGGAAGTCACCAACACATGATCGGTGGCATGTTCCTTCTGGACATAGTGATTAAACGACACGCCAGCCGTACGCATAGCCATGGTACGTGCCGCCTGTCCCACCACTATAAGAAGCAAACCCACCCAGAACAGGACTGCATATAGGGGCAAGAACCAACTCTGTACGACAGTTTCCACCACAGCAGCAACGTAGATCACGTGGAGATCGGAATCGTTCAAAATAAACGAATCGTTATCTGTTTCAGCCGTATTGTATACAGCCGTAATGAGGAACTCCAAGAAATGAAACAGAGCCACGAAGAGAATGTAGATGGCTGACCTGCAGACTGTGCTGTATGCAGTCCATGTACAAAAGGCCACTGCCCCCGAGAGCATCCAACAGGCGCCCAAGAAGAACGACTTGAGGGCCACCACATGAGGCAGTAAGCGCATTGAAGGTTTGGAGAAACGTTGATCCAGCGCGCATTTTAATGGTGGTGGTGGTGTGGTGGGTTTATATGCAGGTACCACGTTGAAAATGGTGTACGTGGCAGTCACACAAAAAAAACGTCTTTTTCGTATGTATTTTTAGGATTGACTCGATGTATTTTTTAGATTGATTCGATGTATTTTTTAGATTGATTCGATGTATTTCCATATTGCTTGATTATTTTGTTTTACTGTGGTAGTGTTCTTTTTTTTGGTTTTTTTGGTGGCGTTTTTTTGGTGTGGAGAAAAACAGTGGTTCGCAATTTGGTCCATTTTGGTCCAGTTTCGCACCCATCTTTATTATTCAGTTGAAGTGTTATTTAATGCAATATGAACAATTTATACTGATAGATTTCATTAGACAGTCGTAACTATACACTAAGCAGTTAGACAGTTAGACATCCAGACTTCACAGACATAGAATAAACAAATCAGTACCATTTTGAATTGGTGACAATTTGAGATTAGTGATTTTTGATTTACTGTCTCGTATTCTGTCTCGTATTGTCTCATGACATAACTACCTGTTAGATCCACGATAGGCAGGAGGAGCCTATAGATGTATTATGAACCCTACTCTGTTCGATCGTAATAATGGCAATTGCAAACGCCATGTAAATATTCTAGAACAATCCTTACTATTGTTCTACAGGAGAGTTTTTCGAATGCCACGTTTCTCTCAAAGTTATGTAAGCCGCTCCGGTTCCTTTTCTTGAGGAACCATCAACGAACAAAGTTTTAGTTAGGCATAAATGCATCAAAGAACATAACACTACCCATATAATTTTCTATGAAGCAGAAAAAATAAATACATAAAAAATGAAATATTCTATTGAACAGTCCAATAGTGCAGTCTAGTAGTATAGAAGAGTAAGACCAATATTATCAGTAAAGTGATGATTATAATGGTCGAGAATTGGCTATATCAACAGAATACAGTCATCACCGTATATGTCAGATCCACCATAGGTAAATCCACCAGATCCCCATAGAGTGATGTGCCTGTCAGATCCCCATAGAGTGATGTGCCTGTCAGATCCCCATAGAGTGATGTGCCTGTCAGATCCCCATAGAGTGATATGCCTGTCAGATCCCCATGGGTAGTGATGTACCTATGGAGGTGTTAGATTCTTGTAAACCCGTACACCCCTAATTGAAACTATATTCGTTGATAATTCCTCAGGAAGAGGTTTCGGCCACCATTAAATATTCTGCCGAAAGGTAGCCGAAGGGGTGTAGTAACGGTGAACCCAAAAGGGGCATAGTAGCATCGGTTCGCGATTAACTGGGCACATAAGCTCAATACCTATATGGGTTGTATTCCACCCATCTTGGATCTAACAGGATTATAAAATCTCTCTGCCCGACACTAACAAGGGCCATTGCAAACGCCGTATCACGGCCTTCAGTCATTGATAATGATACCCTTTTTTCAAAGATGTCAGAAGTGTCATCACCATTATTCTGGGAAAGAGTTTTTCAACACCACGTTTCTCACGTTCCTCTTCAATTGTTACATAAGACGGACGCACTGATTCCTCTCTCTGAGGAACCATCAATGAATATAGTTTTAGTTAGGCATAAATGTATTAAAGAACATAACAGTATCTTAGACATAATAGGAGATTTCTATTTTTATGTTCTTCATAACGTGTGTTTTATGGTCAGGGTGTGGAACGAGATCTGTTCCTGAGAAAGGGGTGTGGGCCGAAATGGCAGCCAAAATGTAGCGTGCGACTGCGTACGCCAAGGAGTAAACCGTGGTATAAGGGAAGCGCAGAAATATCTGGCGAGAAAAGACGACTCGGACAATACCCCATATGATGGTGAGGTAAAGGTAGATGTGGAGAGCGTTTTAGATTGGTGAATTGACGACGAATTTCGACTCTGGGGAAGACGGAGATCCTCTAAGAATGGCAATGGATTCCATGGTGGATCTAACATCTATATACCGACTTTGATCTCTTTTTAAATCAAATCTATCATATATCGATGTTATAACCATATTATAGTATATCGTGGCTTTGGAAGGTTGAGGGAATAATACCAGCTGTAGTTATATTTTGAGGCACTGGTTGAGCATCAGATTTAGAGCCAGATTTAGATACAGATTTAGAGACAGATTTAGAGACAGATTTAGAGACAGATTTAGAGATAGATTTAGAGACAGATTTACAGACAGATTTACAGACAGATTTACAGACAGATTTACAGACAGATTTAGAGACAGATTTAGAGACAGATTTACAGACAGATTTAGAGACAGATTTACAGACAGATTTACAGACAGATTTACAGACAGATTTAGAGACAGATTTAGAGACAGATTTACAGACAGATTTACAGACAGATTTAGAGACAGATTTAGAGACAGATTTAGAGACAGATTTAGAGACAGATTTAGAGACAGTTTTACAGACAAATTTAAGTTCTATTTTATTGGAAATAAATATACTAGACCAAGGTCCTTGTGTCTCGAGTAGTGTACCTTCTTCTCCATGAGAAGGTTCCTCCCGAAAACATCATCGTGACCACCTTCACCAAGAAGGCCGACAATGAAATGGTCACTCGGCTACTGGAAATATGGGGACCGATGTCAAAGTGTCCAAGCTTCTTGTGGGCACATTCCACAGTAATTGCTACAAGAACATCCGGAAGTACGGCGTTAGGTTGGCGGCGGGTGATTGGATCTCAATGGTTTTATTATTGCCGATGAAAAGGACTCGGATAAGATCCTTGCGGATGTTTCAAGCAAGAAAATCATCATTGTAGATAAAAGTAACTTCAAAATAAATAACCTCTTCTAAAGGTGATTTAATCTTGTAAAATATCATCCAATGAATCTTCTAATGAAACAGAAGCTTCTTCAAACCATTTATCACCAAATTGATCTAAATTTATAAGTGTTAAATACTAACCTAGAGCGATATAGATAGCTTACTGGGTCTTCAGCTCTATAGACTTGAGACTTTAGACTTTGGACTTTAGACTTGGACTTTAATAGACGTATGCAAGATTAGTAGTTAGTAGTAGTAATACGAGTATGCGCTATTGAACAGTCCAGTGTATAGAAGAGTAAGAACAGTGGTATTAGTAAAGTGATGATTTCAATGTTCTGGTTATTATGGACAGAATACAGTCATCACTGCCGCATATGTTAAAGTGACTAAACTTCTGTATCTGGTGTATGAAGAGTAAGTGGAACTGATCATCACCACTAGTACTAGGAGTAGTCCCAGCAGGAGTAGTGTATGTTGTATAGTGTAGTATGTTGTATAGTGTAGTATGTTGTATAGTGTAGTATGTTGTATAGTGTAGTATGTTGTATAGTGTAGT
>NKZN01001952.1:0-30163 GCA_002374485.1 Metschnikowia santaceciliae
CCCTAGATCCACCACAACTGTCACCAATACTTGGGGAAGTTCTTATGCTACGACGACAACCGCTTCGGGAGACTCGACCAATACTGTTGTGGTCAATGTTCCTACGCCAACAACCACAGTGACTACTGTTTGGACCGGCTCCTTCACTACGAGTACCACTGCCGCTGGTGGCCCAGGAGAGTCTAACACGGTCATCATTCAGATTCCAAAGTCGACCACCACTGTTACCAGTACTTGGGGAAATTCATACGCTACGACGACCACTGGAACTGGTGCTTCAACTGATACCGTTGTTGTAGCAGTTCCTACGCCGACCGTGACTATCACCACTTACTGGACTGGAGAGGCCACCACTTCTTACACCGTGACTGGTGGGCCAGGGGAAAACAATACCATCATCGTGGAGCTTCCAAGATCAACTACATACTTCACAAGAACCTACGATGGATCGGTAACATCCACATCTACCCTTACTAGTGGAGGAACGAACATTGTCATCGTGGACGTCCCAACTCCAACGGAAACTGTTACTACTTACTGGACCGGTGACGTGACAACTACACGGACGATTACTGGTGGTGAAGGAGAAACCAACACTGTTGTTGTCGAAATTCCAAAGTCTACCAGCACAGTGACCAGTACTTATGGTGGCTCCGATACAACAACCACTACTATCACCGGAGAGGGTACTAACATTGTTGTTATTGAAGTTCCTACACCAACGCAAACTGTGACTTCTTTCTGGACCGGAGATTACATCACCACTACCACTAAGACGGGAGGCCCAGGTGAAAACAATACTGTGATTGTGGAGATTCCAAAGTCGGTGGAAGTTGTGACCAGTACCTATAATGGCTCTGTGACTACCACAACCACCATTATCGGAGATGGGACGAACATTGTTGTCGTCGAGGTTCCTACACCCACAGAGACTATCACCACTTACTGGACCGGAAGTACTACTGCATTCTCCACTATCACTGGTGGGCCAGGTCAGACTAATACGGTTATTGTTGAAATACCAAAGTCGACAAGCACTCTCACGAGTACGTATGGTGGATCGGTGACCACAACAACTACCATTACTGGCGATGAGACGAATGTGGTGGTGATTGAAGTACCAACTCCAACCCAAACCATTACCACTTACTGGACGGGAGGCATCACTACGAGTACGACTGTGACGGGAGGACCAGGTGAAAACAATACGGTTATAGTGGAGATTCCAAAGAGTACTAGTATTGTCACGAGTACTTATGATGGCTCCGTGACCACTACCACCACAATCACTGGAGAAGGAACCAATATTGTTATCATCGAAGTTCCTACCCCAACAGCCACAGTTACTTCATTTTGGACTGGATCTTTCACTACATCTACCACTATTGCAGGTGGTCCAGGAGAAAGCAACACAGTGGTGGTTGAAATTCCAAAGTCCACTACAACTACAACCAGTACATATGGTGGTTCTGTGACAACTTCAACTACAATCACAGGAGATTCCACGAATATTGTTGTCATTGAGGTGCCTACTCCTACAAATACGGTTACTAGTTTCTGGACGGGCTCGTTCACTACCTCAACTACTATTGCTGGAGGCCCTGGTGAGAACAACACTATTGTGATTGAGATCCCAAAATCCACTAGTACTTTGACCAGCACATACGGTGGTTCTGTTACTACTACGACTACGATCACTGGAGAAGGTACTAATATTGTGGTGGTGGAGGTCCCTACGCCAACACAAACAGTTACGTCCTTCTGGACTGGCGGTTTCACCACCACTAGGACGGTTGCCGGTGGTCCCGGAGAGAACAATACTGTGATCGTTGAAATTCCAAAGTCTACCAATGTCATTACTAGCACTTATGGTGGATCTGTGACTACTACTACCACCATCACTGGAGACGGTACCGATATTGTTGTCGTTGAGGTTCCTACACCCACTGAGACCATTACTACTTATTGGACTGGAGATGTCACCACTTTGACTACTGTTACTGGAGCCGATGGTGAAACCAACACAGTCATTGTTGAAATTCCAAAATCCACTAGCACGGTGACTAGTACTTACGGAGGCTCGGTCACTAGTACCTCCACCATAAAAGGAGATGGTACTAACATTATCGTCATTGCCGTTCCAACGCCTACTCAGACAGTCACTTCGTTCTGGACGGGAGAATTCACAACTTCGACCACGATTACAGGAGGACCCGGTGAGAATAACACGGTTGTTGTGGAGATTCCAAAGAGTACCAGTGTCGTTACGAGTACTTATGATGGCTCTGTGACAACCACGACCACTATTACGGGTGATGGCACTAACATTGTGGTCGTCGAGGTTCCCACGCCAACAGCCACAATCACTTCCTTCTGGACTGGATCTTTCACTACATCTACCACTATTACAGGTGGTCCAGGAGAAAGCAACACAGTGGTGGTTGAAGTTCCAAAGTCTACAAGTGTCGTCACTACCACATACGGCGGATCGGTGACTTCTACCACTACTGTGACAGGTGACGAAACTAACGTTGTGATCATTGCTGTTCCAACACCAACGCAGACAATTACAACTTACTGGACCGGAGACGTCACTACGACGACTACAGTCACAGGCGGACCTGGCGAGAACAACACGGTCATTGTGGAAATTCCAAAGTCAACCAGTACCTTGACCAGTACATATGGTGGATCAGTTACTACAACCACTACTATTACTGGAGACGGAACCAACATTGTGGTGATTGAAGTACCTACTCCGACTGCCACAGTCACAAGTTTCTGGACTGGATCTTTCACTACGTCTACCACCATTGCCGGCGCTAGCGGAGAGAGCAATACAGTCATAGTGGAGATTCCTAAATCTACCAGCACTATAACAAGCACCTATGACGGTTCTGTGACTACAACAACTACAGTCACCGGCGATGAAACCAACCTTGTCATTGTGGAAGTTCCTACACCTACGCAAACAATCACAACTTTCTGGACGGGAGGCATCACTACGAGTACGACTGTGACGGGAGGACCAGGTGAAAACAATACGGTTATAGTGGAGATTCCAAAGAGTACTAGTATTGTCACGAGTACTTATGATGGCTCCGTGACCACTACCACCACAATCACTGGAGAAGGAACCAATATTGTTGTTGTGGAAGTCCCAACTCCAACAGCTACAGTTACTAGCTTCTGGACTGGCGATTTCACCACATCCACCACCATTACAGGAGGTGAAGGTGAAAGCAACACAGTGGTCATTGAGATTCCAAAGTCTACTAGTACTTTAACTAGTACCTATGGTGGATCAGTCACTACTTCAACGACAATCATTGGGAACGGAACCAACATCGTGATTATTGAAGTTCCTACGCCAACGCAAACTGTGACTTCTTTCTGGACCGGAGATTACATCACCACTACCACTAAAACGGGAGGCCCAGGTGAAAACAATACTGTGATTGTGGAGATTCCAAAGACGGTGGAAGTTGTGACCAGTACTTACAACGGCTCGGTGACTACAACCAGTACAATCACTGGAGATGGTACCAATATTGTTGTTGTGGTTGTTCCTACCCCCACTGAAACAATTACTACTTACTGGACGGGTACCATCACTGCTTATTCAACTATTACTGGAGGACCTGGTGAGTTTAATAAGGTGATTGTGGAGATTCCAAAGTCAACGAGTACTCTCACGAGTACGTATGATGGATCAGTTACGACTACTCTCACGATTTCTGGAAACGGAACCGATACGGTTATTGTGGAAGTTCCGAAGTCCACGAGTACTGTTACGAGTACTTACGGCGGATCGGTGACCACCACTTCCACCATTACTGGATCTGAAAGGAATATCGTGGTGATTGAGGTACCAACACCAACTCAAACTGTAACAAGTTTCTGGACTGGACAGTTCACCACTTCTTTTACTATCACTGGTGGCCCAGGAGAGAATAACACTGTTGTTATTGAAGTCCCAAGTTACACCCCATCATCGCTTGAACCATTTTCATCTGTTGTATCCTTATCAGTTGAGTCATCTTCAATTGAGTCGTCATCAATTCAACCATCGTCATCGGTCGAGTCGTCGTCAGTGATTCCATCATCATCCATTGAATCATCGTCCGTTGAACCATCTTCATCAGTGGAACCATCATCAGTTAGTCCATCGTCCTCATTTGGACCTGTTCTGTCTTCAAAAGTACAGACCTCGTCACATGTTTACCCTTTCCCATCAACAAGGCCATACAGCAGCGGCGGTTGGAACTCTTCTTATGTTCCTTCTTCGCCAAGGCCATCTAGTTCTTCCTCTGGTTCGAAATCCTCAACACCTATTGTTCATACCAGTTCCAGTGATTTGACCAGTTCTGCAGAGAATCCATCTGCTAGATCAGTCACATCGGAAGCACTGAGAACCATTCCACATGAGAAGCTGTCAGATACATCATTTCCTAGTTCTGAGGATAGTTCTGACCAGAAACCGGAGCCACCCACCGCTTCTCCCGCAGGAGAAACGAGCGGTGTGCCTGCATCACCAAACTCGCCAAGCCAAACGACCAAGTCGGGAGCCATTCCATCGGGACCAAACCCGAACATTCCTGAGTCGAGGCCATCCAATAATTCACCCATAAACCCCACGCAGACCCCAGGAGAGTCATTGCCAACAGGTGATGGTGGTAATAAGGGTGATGGTTCATACCCCAAATATTCGAGCGCTGAGAAGCCAAACTCTTCCATCAACGACAACCAACCTTCTATTCCCCCCACAAAGACCTTCCAGACGTCTAGGGAATTTACATCAAGTGTTTCGTCGTTGCCTTCTTCAGTGTCTATAGCCGAAGGAAAAGGTCACAAGCAAACCATAGCGGTATTCATGGCTGTCTTGCCACTTTTGTCCTGGGCATTTTAGGATTTTATTTGATTTAGTAGCAGACGTTTTATTTGACTCTTGTAGTTTTACTTCTCTTTGAGAGAAGCTTTTTTTAGGACATACTTAGACCTATAAAGAAGTCACATCCAAGTACTCATATACCATTAAGCTGGATATGAGCTTTCATGATTCGAATACCACATAAAGATTACCTTGAAGAAGATTTTGAAAATAATGGTGGATCACAGGTGTGAGTCTCTTAGCTTCATCAACCAATGTTGGAAAAGCGCAAAAATCAACGAGTCGGACAAGATTTGAATGGGTTATTCTTGACTGAGTGCATAAAATTAAAGAGCAGATGAATGCAGTTTTATGGTCAGAGCACAGGCGCTTAAATAATGTTTGATGTTCCTAAGCTTGTACCAGGTATCAGATCACAATGCTAATATAATCACGTGACACCATAGAGCTTCTCCCAAAAAGGTAAAAGCAAAAGTTTTTTCCGTTAAACTTGTTATTTGACGGATTAATTGTCTTTTTCAAACCAGCTATTTGACCCATTTAAGTTGGTTTGAGAATAGACAATAACCATATACATAGTGATAGTCACAGTCATAATGTATCTGGCATTCCATATGGCATACCAAAAAGCTTGTTGTGTGAAAGCTTTGTTGGGTAAATTTCCTCGAAATAGATCTCTCTCGATGGGCCAGAAATAGAAAAATATTGCAATGCAGAGGCTTGAGCATTTGTCTTTTGATATTGGAGAAATGCAATCATATGACTCTTGACTGCGTCCGTCTTACGAGGATCATACTACAGAGAGCATATAATACACCACGGCTAGAATCATGTATTGGAAATGATAACATTATGTTGCCTTCAATCTCTGTGTCTATTAATAAAAGGAAAAACTGCCAATCCTGCCAATCCACTTCTGGATATAGCACTAGATGCCAGATGTTTATGGGTATTTTACCAATGGGCAATATCAAGACATGTCACTAAATCTGGAATCATAATCATATGTCATTTATTTGAATTGAGGAACATATAGTACATGCTGGTTTTATTAGCAGTGATCGAACGGCGTCCTTATATTTAGACGTCACTCAATAGAAGTAAAATCATGTTATGGTCACAAAATCATAGATACTCTAAGTATAGAATATAGGTCATAGACCACAGATCATAGATACTGCCTTAACATAGACTCTTGAATTATACCATAGATTTTATTGCCATAGAGTCCCAAGCATAGACCAAAGGCCATCGACAGAAACGTGGATGGTCATGCAAGAGAGATGAGTCAATGCGCGAGAATGTCTAATAAAGTGGCTGACTTCTCCGAATGTTTATTGAGGGTGAAAGATCACTGCAACATAGAAATTCCATTGGAAAGGTGAAATTAGAACCAATCGTAGGAATTCCTAGTATTTCCCAATACCAAATCCACAAATATTCATAGTGTAGTTAGTTCACTTGAGGTACTGATGTTTTTTGCGGTGCGGAGTTTCTTTGACAAAGCATTAGAGTCTACCCATGCAAGAAGCTCGCTCTATTTCAGAATAAGCTATTAAACAAAAAAATATCAAGTATTAAAACCTCTAAATTTTTCATATACAGCTTCTCCTCTAAAAATCCTGTCTAAATTGGTAGCATTTTTCTTCATTGAGAGGGTTCGATAAGCTCTCTAGAATGTAATATAATTGACAAATTTATTAAAGTTTACACATAAAAATATATACGATATGGTATTTTTAATAGTAGAGCTAGGAATCATTAGATGCTGCTGCACCTCTCGGATGGATGTTGGTCAGCTTGTTGATTCTCGCATCGTCCTAAAGGTCTAGACATGGTCTTTTCGAACGCCTTTCCATCGGTTTATTCCAGAATTATCCGAATTGCAGCTTTATGGCCCTCTCGTGTGAAGGCATGTGAAGCATGGAAATACGAAGACAGTTAATCCTCGCCTGGAGGTATACCCCCAAAAGAGAGTACGAACTGCGAAAATTATTGCATCGTATAAGTGAGCATCGGTAATGTCGTATTTCGAGAGCCGGCAGCTCCAAAATGTCTCATCAAGAACAAAGTGGGCAAGGGGGATTTTGTGCATCAAATGCGTCCCAAAGGTAACATGACAGACCCGAATAGTAGTGAGGGGGTCTTTCAAGACCATCGTAACATAATTGGTTGAGTTGTTTGCGTTTGCGTATATCATGCACGCATTGCACATGGGACTTCGCGTATTATGCTTCGAACATTCATACTGTTATGTTCTTTAATACATCTATGCCTAACTTCTTATAATCGTTGATGGTTCCTCATGAGAGGAATCGGAGTGGCTTATATACCTTTGAGAGAAACGTGGAACCGAAAAACTCTCTACCAGAACAATGGTAAGGATTGTTCTGGAATATTCGAAAGGAGCCATCGGAGCACTTCTGGGATAGATGGCCAAACGCCGTATCACCACTGTAACAATCGGACTGAGAGGCTTCATAATACCTTCATAGGCAGGGCCCTGCCTATGGTGGATCTAACACATACATAGACTAACATTAGGGGCGCGAAGCTTAAAGATAATGGGTACTAAAAAGGGGGTGTGTGGAGCTTTGAAAGCTCTTCAAAGCCTTGAGCTCTTCAATAATAATCTGGGGAATCCTGAAAAGAACTTACGAGTCATTTTTTTCGGGCACCGGGAGCTCTAGAAGTGGAAATGCAACCGCAGAATTGCATATACTTATTCCCCAATGCGAAATCTTTCCGAAAAGATAAGTCACGATCCTGCACGTGGGGACCCCTCCTCGAATCGCAACCCTTTTTTTTGCGGGGGTGAGCAGCATTTTTGAGACTCAATGTACAGTGCTTAACCATGCACCGAAAAAAACTCGCATGATGTGACGTTGCCAACTGCGGCGTTTGGGGGCGCGATTGTCACTTTGAGAAGCTTCTTTTCCGCATCTATACATCATGCATACTGGAATTGTTGGAAACAAAGGCTCGGCAGCTCGGCAACGCATCAACGCATCAAAACTCCACTCCGATTTGTGTATATTGCCCCTCTAAGTGCAGAGCTTGCAGCCGATGCAGCAAGCAGACTAATAAATGTTGTTTCGTTGCGCCACATACAGTACTTCTTCTGCAAGTCTATCGGCTTAGAACAACCCGTTTGGGCCTGGACACTGGCTTAATTTTCTTAGCCCCGAAACTAAAATTTAGCCACCAAACCAAGGTGGAAATTAAGCTCGTCTACAGAAGCACACCATGAAAGCGGAATTAATTTGCTTTGCAAATGGCAGAATGTATGTGAAGCAATATATAGTAATCGACCGGACTACCTACAATTGAATGTCTACAATTACAGATTTACTGTGACTAGAAAGTTGTTGGTCACAATTTTATCTGTTCTTAACAAGACTGATACTAACCCCGATACTGTATAAAGATGATTCCATGACTATTCTTGCGTGAAGGGAGAGTTTCTATGCATAGGCTCTTATTTAGGTGCGCTAATCTTTAGTTCAAGCAACAGTCTCCGAAAAGGACCACTATATTTATAGACTATACCAAACTAAGTAAAAGACCAAATGCACGATTAGACTCTTGAGCTCAAACACTGCTTTAAAATATTCTTCAAAGCCGTGAACTATGAAAAGGTAACTTTCTTGATGTCCTACTGATTCTTGTTGCACTTTGTAACTTACTAACGCATAAACTGGAACGATTTCCTTTTAAGCTATACTCAACTCAACGTCGTCTCTTATTCTATATCTTCTTATGTTACCGCCCGCTCCCTTTTTCGCGGGACGTGTCCACTCTCTCTGTTCCTGCATATCATTGTTTTCATCTGTCCTGCTTACATGCAGTCACATTGAACATGCAGTACATCAGAGGTGTACTGGTTCCTCATGTTCCAACAATTCTATACTTCGGAATCAACCTCGTATCTCTAGTCGCACAAATTGCTATATGCACGATTCTGCATTGATCTAACTACGACATAACGAAGATGCGAGTAAGTACGAGAGCTTATTCATACCACTTCCAACAGCTCTTATTTGCTTATCTTCAACTACGGTATGATATCATCGTTATGCTGTTACAGTGGTGGCGTTTCTGTTAATTAATGTCAACTCAACTGTATACATTGGTCAAACCCAGCTGGGGTTCTACAATAGTGGAAATACAAGGCTTACCAGTGCGATGTTGGCAGTTCCCGAGAGATACGGTTTCTTCGCAGTAGACAAACCTTCGCCTTCATGTAAGTCTGCTAAAGAGCAGTAATGCTTCGGACCCTCGTAAATCGAACACCTTCGAGGGTGCCGTATTAACGTAGCCCCTCGGAAAGGAAATGCACCTGCACAGCCCAAGCACTAGACGCACATAATGCTTAGTTGCACTCCTCCAACTGTATGCTCCTCTTGTGATTTGCAATACGAATGGCTGTAAAACGTATAAATAGGGGCGATTATCCCTGGGTTGTTTCGCCAGTCAACTATGAGAATTTCTTCCATCAATTACCTTCTTATTGGGGCATTGACTAATGTCGCAACCGCCATTGAGGGCTGTCGTTTCAACAATGTCGCTAGCACAGGGTTCAATGCTAATTTCTACAAATACAGCCTTTTCGATTTAACGGCTAGTAATAACCCTGATACTTTTTTTGTTTCCGATTACAAAAACCATGGTGGTTGGTTTGCATCTGCTGATGGGGTGACTGATATCCAAATTAACGGCGGCGTTGACAATGAAAACTACCCGTAGATGGGGACAATTTATGGCAAGGAATTTACCGCTTCTAACTTTTCGGTCGAGCTTACGGGTTACTTCAAAGCAGAGGAGAGTGGTGACTATACTTTCACTTTATCGGGGGATGATGGCTACGGTGAGTTTATTGGCGGTATTGGTAGCTGCTGCTCTGATGTCCTGAAAAGTGTGACTCAAATCGCCCAGTTTTCCGGTACGAAAAAAGACAAAACCTACGTCCTGGGTACTGTTGTCACTACAAATATAACACTCACATTGGAAGAAGGGCTATACTATCCTATGAAGATTGTCTACGTGAATGAGATGACCAATGGAAGTTGTTTTCCACTATCAAGTACCCTTCAGGAAAAACCACTAATACCTTCGATATGGTTCACCAAATTTCTCCCAGCGAAGGTCAATGTGGAGAGACCACAACTACTGTTACTGAATTGACCAACAGTGAGTACCCAACACCGGGTACATACACTGCTACCGACTGTACTGAAGTGGCTACTTGCACAGTTGCCATTGTCACCCCTGGTCATACCATCACCACTTTTACTGAGGTTACCAACAGTCAATACCCTACTCCAGGTACTTATACCCCATCTGACTGTTCTGACGTTGAGACTTGCACTGTTGCCGTTGTAACTCCAGGTCCAACTACAACTACCATGACTAAAGGCACAAACAGTCAATACCCAACGCCAGGAACTTACACTCCCTCTGACTGTTCGGATGCCGCTACCTGCACTGTTGCTATCGTAAAACCAGGTCACACCACCACTACTTTTACTGAGGTTACCAACAGCAAATATACAACCCCAGGTACTTATACCCCATCAGACTGTTCTGACACTGAGACATGTACTGTGGCAGTTATTACTCCTGGTCATACCACTACTACTTTTACTGAGGGAACTAACAGTAAGTACCCTACCCCAGGAACTTTCACTCCATCTGATTGCTTTGATGTTGAAACATGTTCTGTCGCTGTCGTTACTCAGGGTCATACGACTACCACCCACACTCAGGTTACGAACAGTGAGTACCCTACTCCAGGAACTTATACTCCATCTGACTGTTCTGATGCTGCTACCTGTACTGTTGAGATTGTGACTTCAAGAACTCCTGTGACCCCGGTTCATACAACTACCAACGTTGTAATACCAACCAACAGCATTTTCACTGTTCCTGGTACTTACACTCCATCTGACTGCTCAGAAGTTGAAAAGTGTACCGTGACGGTTGTGAAGCCAGGCTACTATCCAAACGTCACAACTACTTACCCTGTTTCCAGCACTGATCATTCTGTGAATCCTGGAACGTCGGTGATTACTGAGACTGTCACCTCCACTACTAAGTGGGTGACTACAGTCATTTCTGGATCCACTGTTGTTGTTCCTTGCACTACTGACCAAACCTCGAGTCCGGAAAATCCAGTTCCAACTGACAGTGTTACTACTGGCACCACTGACCAGTGGGTGACAACCGTTATTTCTGGATCAACTGTTGTGATTCCCTGCAGTGGCTTCTCGACTGCCACGGTTTCTTCTACAGCAGTGACTACCACTACCAAGGGAGGCTCCGGAAACGGATCCAATTCCGGTAATGACTCTAATTCCGTAAACGGATCTGGAAACGGAAGTAACGGTTCAAACTCTGGAAACGGATCTGGAAACGGATATCGAAACGGAAGCAATGGTTCAAACCCAAGAAACGGATCTGACTCTGGCAATGGTTCCAATTCCGGAAACGGATCTAGTTCTGGCAATGGATTCAACTCTGGTAATGGATCTAACTATGGTAATGGATCTAACTATGGTAACGGATCTAACTCAGGACATGGCTCCAACTCTGGTAACTCCGGAGAAGTCTCTTCCTCTGCTGGTAATGCTAAGCTCACAGTCGCCACCTTCGAGGCTGACTCGGGCTCCAAACAACCATTTGGCATTTCCATCTTGCTCATTCCAATTGCCTACCTCTTCTAGGACTACAGACGATGATGTACCTTGATGTGCAAATCATACTTTTGTGAACACTAAAAACTTTATAATAATAACATTAATCAAATACCTTATCTTGTAAGTGAACCACATGCGTCTTTTAAGCTAAGTATAAGAAAATTTCGTTTTTCAAATTGCTCATTAAATAGAGTATTCTCGCATAGTATCCTGATTCAATCAACGCTAGTTTTCATTGCTTTTTCCGTTAGAATCTATCTAGGTAATACTACACAGATCGGGAAACACCTATTCTTCAATGGCTACTTGAACAGTTCATCTGAGTTCAGCGTAGCATGCATTAACTAGCATCCCCACGTGCTGAAGGACGTCAGTACCTACTACAGTCGACTAACTATGAGAACTAAATCCACTACTTGTTCTGATAAACGATCTATTGGCACTACTAGCCACTTGGGCCAAGTTCCTGCTTGTCAAAAAATGGAGCGTGCCCTGTTGAACTTCCAGGACATCTGTACCTCAGGATCACGTGCCTGCTGGCCCGAGAGCAAAGTTCAGGTTCACGTGTCCTGACGGCAAGAGAATGAAAGAGCATGCAAGTGTTAAAATTAATACTTGATGCCTAAGCAGATGAGCATATTTCTAACATAAGGAGGAAATTGTCACTAGGAGGATTATTTAAGACAACCTGTTGGAACATGAGGAACTGTACTGCATGTTCCATGTGACTGCATGTAAGCAGGACAGATGAAACAGTGATATGCAGGAACAGGCGAGAGTGGACACGTCCCGCGAAAAAGGGAGCGGGCGGTAACATAAGAAGATATAGAATAAGAGACGACGTTGAGTTGAGTATAGCTTAAAAGAAAATCGTTCCAGTTTATGCGTTAGTAGATGACAAAATTCAACACAGCCTACATATTAGCTTATATGCAGGCCAATGTGACTTGGCTTATAAGAAGTTGTAACCAGCATTATTGAGACGGGGCGGAAAGAAAATCTGTTACGGCGCCCCCCCCCATATTGAGTTCGTAGGAATCTAGCAAATGTTATTACTGCTTCCATCATTGCAAGCGTAAAGCATTGAGCTCAACATACCCTGCTTGGTCAAACTTTGGGCGTGTCCAGTCGCGACTATAAAGCTCATCGCGAACTGAATACGACAAACTAATGAACAATTATAGTCAACAAGAAAAGTCACGACAACATTTTGTCGCGGGTCAGTCTCGTTGTTCAGCTAGCCTCGGCTCAATGAGACTTTCAAGTAGCAGTAAAATTTTCTTGGAGATCAGAGATCTTCAAAGTATACATATACTTACTAAGTGATTCATACTTGAAAGAGTCTAAGAGCACATCTTAAGTTATTTTCTTTTTTCTTTTTTTTTTTTTTTTTGAATAAAGATAGGTATTTGCGCTTATGGTTTTCGCACTACGGGGTTTTAAGCATAACAAATGTTTACTGTTAGACCCACCAAGGGTAGTAAACTACCTATGTGGATGTTGAACCCTGTACTGGTCCTCCAGAGGTTGAGCGACCCTTTTGGCCCTCATTACGACATCTATGTTCCTATGCCGGACTAGCCTATATAAGGTGCGACGGTTCCTCTGGAAGGGACCAGCGGCGAATGAACATAGTAAACAGAGTACCTGACGTAACCGGAATCTAACACTTACTACTATTTTAAACTATAATTATAATTATAGAAATAGTTTCCATCTATTCTAATCCATAAATAAAACACTCTTCGTGCAGTTTTTTTTTGTCTTTGAGACCTTTCGAAAGCGGAATCTAGGGCTATTGAATACAGACATTCGGTTTGAACACATGGATGTGCCATAGATTTGGTCCGTTTTTTTTATTTTTTTTTATTTTTTTTTTTTTGAAAAACTACGTGATAAACCGTAGGTTTCAGGCTTCTGGACTCACTAGGGCTTGTACTGTCCCCACGTGATTTCAAACAAGTAAGGAATTCTTGAAAGATGAAATCCAGAAAGCATTGAAAAAAGAAAGTACCACCAAGAAATTATTTTTGTATTTGATATTACCATTCGAAATTCTTAAGAAGATTTGGACTCATATTTTGGCCATATTTTGTGTCGTGTGTATCATACTCCAATGACTAGGGCTGTATGATACTCACTGAGGCATCCTCAGATCCCCTATACATTTTGGGCTGCTTGACTATTCCTGTAGCAAACCTCAAAGACTGAAATTGGGTTTTTACTAAAGCAATTTCACAGCAGCAGAAAATAGTTCTTGAGCAGCAACTTCTTTTAATTGTATAGCACATAGTAGAGCAGCACCTAATAGTACAGTGAAGTAGTAATAGTACAGCTTTGTGAAGTGTAATATAGTACAATTTAGTAAAGTAGAGTATAGGCTTTGTTGCTTTTCTCGCAAAATATCCTTTCTATGGTAAACAGTTCGTCGGATTTCCTCGGTGATATGCTTATTTTTGATTAAAAGTTCGTGTGTTTTGAGCTGACCAACACATTTTCTGAGTGTGAATGCACTTGAGTAGAATCATGTACTTCAATTACAAGATAAAAAAGGATGATATCGAGGTCTATGAGTTTTATTTTGGCCCGACTATTTTAAAAGTCAAACTGTACCGGGGTGTCCCATTACTTTTTGTAAGTTGTGTATTGTTATTTCAATGCATAAAGGCCCGTAATAATCCAAGACATGATATTCTGCACCAGTGGTGGATTACAAAAATCCTCCGACAACCCGAACAATATCACCAACCTCACCAAAACCAGTGATGTCCAAGACACCACCGACGCCCACCAACACGTTTTTGGTAAGACTCTTCACCAAAGGAAGGTAGTCCTTCCAACCCCTTCTCTCCATTCTGTTTGGGTTGTTCGACTTGACAGTGACTCCAGGAACAGTCACCATATCTTCTAACAACATACCGTTCATTGCCGCAAACTTTTCGGTGTCAAGAAGTAAGTTATTGGTCATGTTCCCAATCACATCCACGATCTTTTGGTTTTGCTCAGCATCAGGTTGAGCAGGTGCAGCGTAAGCAGCTGGGAGAAGAGCGAGAGTAAAGAGAGAGAGTTTCATGTTGAGCGAGTGAAAAGTGAAAAAGACTTGAAGATGTTGATAATAAGTTAGTTCGTAACTGGAATCCACTACTTTTATAGTCTTTAGGTCGTTAACTTGGAATCTTACGAGAACTAAAGAGCTGTATTGTAGCAAGTATAAGGGGGGAAACTGGTACACGATAAAGTATCGTCAAGTAAAACAATTGTGATCATGATCAAAAAAACAATTGAATAAACCTTCTTTCAAGCTGTTAATAGGATTGCAAATTGTTAACGGAATTGCTCATTTTGTCAATGGAATTGTTGCAGTTGACGGTATCGTGAAACTCTCGGACTCGTCAACAAGACGTTAGATAGCTAGAAATATTTTCATGTACTAAAATAAAAAGACCTTCTTCCTTTTATTTTTTGATTTACTATTTTAAAGCTTTGAAATCATCTGGATTAAATACCAACTCATTGCTCATAGGTTAGCACCCACTCTTTCAATGATGCAATGATCGCTTTTTTTTACAAATTGAAAAACATTACTCGTACATATATCAAAGACCCTAAACGTCTATTAGACGAGCTTGTAGCCTGATTAGCTTTTAGTGAGGTGATCTGTTATCTGACGATTAAACTTTTTGACGATTAACATATGGTTACATGTGCAGGAACGCAGGTACAAATCGTGTCACATCACATCATTAACGGTTTCTAGTACTAGTTTCAGATTTTCAGTTGCTCGAAGCTATCCAGAGATTATAGTACTCATATTATTAAATTGAGAAGTCCAAAGACAAGCCAGCGTTCTACCAGAATTGTTTGAAGACATTGATTACACTTATTTGGTACAAGTTACGAATATTATTGTGCTGAAGCTGCAAGGTTACAGATGTCCTAAAGGTTACAGATGTCTTATCAAAACTCATGTGGAATCCAAAATTTTTTCGAATAAGTTCGTGGTGATTGAATGTGGTGATTCGGAAGATCACTAGTTGTTTGAGCTAGAACGATAAACTCAAGAAAAAATGCTGTTTCAGTTGACTCAAATGCTACATACAAATCCTTTGGGTAATTTAATAGCATTTATGGTGTTCATTCTTGGTCTTCTCAGACTCATGCAGAAATATGAGCAACGGCAATGGGGTCTCGTGCAGATTGCACCATATTCGCACCTATAGAGAATCAATCCAGGTCATCAGTAAACATTAGTAGCTCTACACAAATTAATATTGGTGGGTCTGATGTCGGGAAATATCTTGGTATATTCTCCCTCGGTTGATACAAATTTTTGGTGCTGTTATATAATAGCAGGAGTTTGTTCTTTTATATTGGGGTGAGCCTTCACATGACCAAAGTCACGTGAGTGTTTGCGCTCCCAGAGACAAAGAGACAAGAGTGGAGGTCACGTGAGTGACCTGCATGGTACCAGCGTCGAGCTGGGAGAGACTATAAATTGGAGCAATAGGCGCAAATTTATAGAGATCATTGAATACACCGGTATCAATCCCGTAGAAGAGGAATAGTATCAATAACAGGTCTACAACTATGGGAAATACACCAACTGATGTAGAGAGTGTGACTTCTCCCTATTTGAAGACACACTTGACTAAGAAACTTGTCTCACTTCCTAAACACCTGACAATCTTGCTGAGTGCGCAACTGCAAAAGGTTATGAGTTGCCATCCGCGGCTCCTGTTTCTCAACTGCACCAGATAATGCACGCGACGAATCCTCCAAGCAATAATCATGCGCGTTCACCACACTTCTGACTTCAATGTGGAAATTAGCTATTTGGCTATTTCTTCAGTAGATACAGGTTGAGAGATTAAAAGATATATGAACTAAAATCAATTTAAAAAAATTTGGATAATGAAAGGCCCAAGAGCTCGAAAATACTTAATTCCCAGTCTTAACCGAATGGCTCATATCTGTATCAGTGTGAACTTTATGATATAAGGCACTTGAAAAGTACATTCCAAAAGAAACCTTATTGCGGGTTCTAGTCCTAATCAGGTCTGGGTTTTGGTTCTTGCAGGAAACAAAATTGTCTTAATCCTTTCAAGGAATAAGACTTCTTCGTGTCCACACATGTTAGAAGTATTTTCAAAAGCAAGTTCTTTGTCTCACTTTTTCAAGCTGATTCAATACACTGCCAGAGTAGACCTGGAAATCACTCGTCCTTGGTCGGCCTCAGATTCCTCTGTAGTTTCAGTTTGGTGTTCAAGTTCTTGTACAGAGTCACCTTCGCCTTCTTCGATTTCATAGACCACGCAATTGTTTCCTCTTTCGTCAATGAATGTTCTGAAGCCCTCCTTATTATTCACCTCACCATCCTTCTCTCCATTTTCTTCACCTCCCACAGGTGCATCCGGTTGATCCCCACCATCAATGTTCAATTGGACAATCTCAGTACCAATGTCATTGAGTTCTGTTCCATCAGGGAATTGAATCTTGGTTTTCAAACCACTGGATTGGCGCCAGCTGAAGAAGACAACCTTAACAGGGTAGAAAACACCTTTTTCAAGCTCGATGGAGGCAGTCTCCACATTTCTATCCACACTACCGCCTCCTCCATTAGGACCAAGAACAGTGAGATCCAAATTGGTTGTGACACATCCCAAAGCATCGCTGGAGCAAGAAGACCCGGTTCCAAGCTGGAATGAAGCTCCATTATCGGCTTTCACTTCGAAAGTGTGTTGGCCAGACTGGGTGGCCTGGTAGAAACCGCTCAATTCCATGGTATAATTGGTGGTGGTTACCTTGCTGCCATAGATTTGGCCTTCAACAACTTTTTCAGCGCTAACATCATTGACGACAGAGAAGTCACAGTTCTGAACACCATCAATGCGCGACAACGAGCCAAATTTCTTGTAACCTTCAGTAAAGAAACCAGCTTCCCATCCGTCTGGAGTATTCAAGGGATAACTGAAAACATTCACCAGAAACCCTCTCAGAGTAACTGAACCTGCCGCGCAGCCTTCTCTAGCAGCGAGGCACAGAGCCAAAAGTGTCATATAAATTGCGAAGTGATTCATTGTTG
This sequence comes from Metschnikowia santaceciliae, assembly GCA_002374485.1. Classification (NCBI taxonomy): domain Eukaryota; kingdom Fungi; phylum Ascomycota; class Pichiomycetes; order Serinales; family Metschnikowiaceae; genus Metschnikowia; species Metschnikowia santaceciliae. The sequence continues at coordinate 17,669 of NKZN01001952.1, forward strand.
ATGTAGTGAAGAGTGAAAAAAAAGTAGCGGGCCATATGGCCTTTAAATATTCCAAAAAAACTTATTTTACTTGATCCGATCTTTAGACGCGTATATCTTGTACAGCAATTCGGAATTTTGGGAGTACGCATATTGCTTAAAAAGAAAATCGTCTGATCAACCAACTTGCTTAACAATGTAGGGGTACATAATTTTGAGAAGAGATATGCAGCCAACATCAAATCAAGTGTCTTTGTTGCGTCCGTTGTTTCAAGTTGTACCTTTCTTTACTCAATGGAGAAAGTCCACACCTATTCCACACAATGGATGCGAAGAATAGGAATGATCTACAGATTTACTGATCTGCAGGTTGAGCGAACTGCACATCTCAAGCTCTCCAAGCCTCCTTTCACAATTATCTGTTTGAAGCTTAATTTTGAATGAAAGAGGACTGCTTCATAACAGAACTCGACATGAAATATGCTCGACGCTAAACCTACAAAAAAGACTATTGTTGTGGTCCACTTTGGGTACTGAAGTTTAATGCGATCACGAGGCTTCTCTCTGTACAATCGATGGGAGTGTATACAGCAAACAATCAAGGGTGCGCTGGTTTTTGCAGCTATAAAGTGATGTTTCATTCAGGTACATAAGTGCTGCGCCCACTTCAATATCGCCAGTTGCTTCTTTTAGAGGATCTAGATTATTAACCAATCAAGATTTCTTCACTCGTTTCTTTTCCTTCGGGATACCTGATCGGAGCAAGGCTCAGGAAAGTTTCGGGTATTTTGTTGACTTCTTGTTGTACAGTACCTATGCCTATGCATCAATGTTGATTGATGCTTGTCGGTAAAGGAATAAAGCGTTACTTGTTAATAGTGGGTGCGGTACATAGGTACACGATAATACTGCAAAAGTGCGAAGAGGGCTGTGTTATGACGATGTGATGTGGATATGGCGTGATCGAGCAAAATAGTTACGGCACGTACATTTAACAAGGGTCCACAAGACTAGTGTCAAGATTTTCATTTACGCAATTTAAGATTTTGGATTTTTCTAGTATGGGCTGCGCATTGAATCGCTAAATATAGGCAGGGAAACGGTTTTCTAGCTTTAAAGTCGCGCACTCACTATAAACAGTCAATTTGGACGTTTCAGGTCTCCACCAAAACTTTATTCATACGAGTCTCGTGTAGAATTTCTACTGCCCCCTCCTCCCATTGACGACGTAATTTTTCTGCTTTCGTATTTTTTGTGTTTGTTTTTGTATTCACCGCTACATTCACCAAATTCACAATTTACACCTCAAACAACAGGTGTCAACAACACTGTTCTTCGAATATATTACTATTTTGAACGACGAACGGGTTTTAGGAAATAATACATAAAAGAAACTTCTCATTTTAATTCTGTTCTGAAAATAATTAAAAGCCTTGTCAAGCAAAAAAGTAATTAAAGAATGAGTAAGTGGAGAATGAATATTAATAAACTATATTACCCCAAATGAACAGGCTTTGTTTGGATCAAGTGTATCAAGATTAAAGAGATTTTTTTAGGTAGCGTTATATTTCTTAGTGGCCACTCTAATCGATGAGAGTCAAGTACCTTTTTTTAATATGAAGAGAATTCGCATTTAGTGCACTGAAAAATGCAATAGTGGCTGTAATCTACCGTAGAAAGGGCACACGAAAAAAAAAGAAAAAACATATGTACATATATTTCGAACTGAATCAATTGGACGAACTGGAAGAATATCAATGAGTAACTTGTCTCACTCTTGGTTGCTCTTTTACTGGAGTATATGATACTTGTACGTACTTTCATTTTACATAGAATCATTTTCAACATTTGTTTTTTAGTATATATTATGATAAAGGAATATGTACGTTGTACCTTACAAGACCAAAGGTCTACATGAGTTTTGAAGCGGGTGAAAAGCCGTCACCCACCATGTTGAGAAAACAGCACTTGATGTCTCTCTAGCGCCGCATCCACTCACGTGACTTTGGTCATGTGAAGGCTCACCCCAGTATAAAAGGACAAACTCCTGCTAATTTATAACACCGCCAAAAATTTGTATCAACTGAGGGAGGACATACCAAGATGTCTCCCAACACCAGACCCACCAATAGTAATTTGTGTAGAGGTACTGATGTTCTTAACATCTGTATTCCTGCATGTAACTATTTCATCTGTTCTGCTTACGTGCAGTAACATGGAACATGCAGTACATCAGAGTGTTGAAAGTGAGCAATGAATGATCATTTCAGAAAAGGAAGGCGCACACTCATGAAAATCCTAGAGTGTGCTATACTTACTTCTTGATGCTATACTTACCTTTTCTACATAATAGGAAGGTCTAGCTCTCACATAATTCTTGTGTGGAAAGTTTAGCAGAGTCCTGGAAATCTATATAAGATGGGACTCTGGTCCATATCCTAGTGTTAGTTAACTAATCAGAATATTGTCTGTGAGGAACATATCAAGATGTCCTCTACTCCCAGACCCACCAGAAACAGCTCACGTGTAACTCCTCAAGTATTACATACCTTGATGAGACTATGAACTTTATGAATAGTGGTCCATATGTTACACTGGACTGTACTCCTTGGTTATTGAAAGGACCTCCTGATGTACCTACTATAAAGGTACAAATGGTGTTAAGTCATCTACACAGAGATGTACTGATTCCTCGTGTTCCAACCCATTTCACATGTTCAACAGTATGAGTGTTGCTGGCATTTCGTTTTGAAAATCGGATGGTTCCCCTTGTAGGCTTCGTGTCAGCTACAGAGAACTTCTGCCTTCAAATATTCCATGGACGACAATTCAGCCCACTTTCTTGTATAGGAGGTAGAGCTTCTAAGTAGTGCCTTGGCTTACTTGACTCAGAAATGCGTATTGGAAAGTATCGGATCAGAGAAGCCAAATTCGTTTATACAATAGAGTAGGAAGACTTTCGTTAAAATTCCTCAAATCTTTACACCATTCACCACCACTTCCAAAAGGATTTGGCTTTTAATTTTTTCGTCCTGGCCCTCTGCTTCTTTTTTCTCTGTCTCACTCTTTGATGAGTGAGCTTTAGATGTTTCAGTGACTTCTATTCTCAATTGATACCGCTCAACTAGAGCGGGATCCTCTCTATATATAGTTAATCCTGGGGACTCCCACATCCGATACCGGCGTTTCGTAAGTGACTGTGTATGATGAGTGTAAGACCTCATCTTGCACATACCCTTGTTCCATCTGCACGATGTATCACTGGAATATGTGGGAACTTATTCACATCATCTCAAGCCTGTGTCTTGTCGTTGACCTGCAGGTAACATGTTTAACAGTAATCCGCACTCATAGGTCATGCCACATGTTCCATCACAATTCTATGACCCGTACAACTAGAGGCGAGCCTTCGAAAATCCTTGAACAGAGTCATAAGCTTTAACACTGTGTTTCAATACTTTGTGTTGTAGATTTGTGGGTAGGATGAATTCTCGAACGGGAATTGTATCCTGTCGTAGGTCAAAGCTTAATGCAGGCCTTTGTATTACTTACTCAAATGGTGGTGTGGGATCAAGAGAATTTCTTAAGGGATCGTAAATCTGCTTTCAACTTGACTGAGAAAAAATGACTTTACCGCACCCCTGACAGAATATTTAGTGACATCTACCTTTTGTCTCACAAGGGAACAAGGAACCGGAATGAAAAAATTGTGCCTCAGGGGATGACGAGTGGGTGGCCCCATTGTTGTCCCAGATGAATGCATCCAAAACTTTGAGCAATGTCACTTGTTTCGGAAGTGTCTCAGATTTAGAGTCATCTGTTTTGGTAGAATCCGCTTCTTGTCTTTTGCTTCTGAGTACAGCACGCTCGATATTCCCCGAAAAGCATATTATGTACTTTTACCCCTTTTACTTCCAATTCTTCGGATTTATCAATGATTCCTACACTACCTGCTTCAAAACGATTCTGTGTCTACAGGGTTAATCCGTGATATGAACACCCACCTCACTTGATGTCAACAAGCACCTAGCATGTACGGAGTAAAGGTACTTCGTAGTGTGTTGTATGCAGACCAGTGATGTACTATGTGTTGAACTTGTGAGCTGTGACAATCATATCTGCAGTACAGAGTGAAAACACAGAGTTGAGCAGATGGGCCAGGCTCACATATGTCTAGGAATGCAGTGTGCAGATAAAACCAGGCGGTGTGCATGATAAGTGTATGACTAAGCATGTATGACACCGAATGATGTTCCGAAGGTTGCATCCGATGCACAAGGATGGACCCGAGGGCTGTATCCTGTGTATAGGGATGAGCTCGGTCCTCGGTGTTGGAACATGACGAATCAGTACATCTCTGATGTACTGCATGTTTCATGTGACTGCATGTAATCAGGACAGATGAAACAGTGAATGGTTTATAATATGCAGGAAAGGTCTTAGTGTGGTCGACGCCCCGTAGAAAAGAGGTTGGATGGCAATTGACAAGGACTAAGCAAAGGGAAGAGAAGTTACTCTCATGAATCATAGAGCTAGGTCGGTCTGAGGACAGTGCGTTCAAGAGATTCTTAGTATAGTATAGATACAAATAAGAATAGAAATGACTGAGATGAATACTTGAGTTCCACAACGATATGATGTCATTGGTTCCCAATGACACAACCGCTCCAATTTATGGACCTAAGAATTGTGAAGTTCAACACTCGGAACCAACTGAGGTTGAAGACCCGAGACGAGATTCCAGGAATAGGAAGAACCCACAAAGGAATGACCAGATGCCCAGCAATAATAGTTCATTCAAAGCTCACCCCCAGCCTTCAGATAAGCGCCACCAGAAGGTGTTTATTTTGAGACATGTGGACAAGTCCAGGCGGCGGGTTTTCCAGGTGAAAATCTCGTTGGGAGAAGCTCTACGACGGGTCAAGAGGCCCAAGGTTATTCTTAATTTGAGGGAAGGTGTTGACCGGCCGAGCTCCGGCAATCGGAAAGGTGCCGATTGGATTTCAGGAATCGGAAGCGTTCCGATTGGCACTCCGGGAAGGGATGAGCTCCGGATTGAATACAGGAATGAATTCTAAGGAAAACTATATATATCTGGGATCTCGGTCATGTTTGAAGGGTATCAATTGTGAGAACAGATCACTGACATCTAGTTTAGATAAGAATATAAGCGATCGAAGATGAACACTGAAGCACCTTACTTAAGAGAGTTATTGGAGACTAATGTCATAACAGTTCCAACTTATGCGAGGGTTTATGCTCACGCTCAACACTATGTGCTGTGTCCTCGCCAGTAAAAGGTTTTTACCCGCCTCACAACTCATGTAGACCTTTGGTCATGTAAGGTACAACTCACATATCCCTGTATATTATAGTAATATATACTAAAGTGTTAGACCCACCATGGGTAGAACCCTGCACTGGTCGATCAGATGTTGAGCGGCCTTCGGCCCTCAATACGACCTCTATTCCTCTATGCCGGACCAGTCTATATAAGGTGCGATGGTTCCTCCTTGAGGAATCATCGACGAATAAACATACAAAACACACTAAAACAGAGTACTGGACGTAACCAGAATCTAACATAAAGCATATGTTGAAACTTCGAGGTCATATTGGTCTGGCAGTAATAATTTCCTTCATCTATTACTCTCCCTGTATCCAAATTTTCTACATTTTCTCCGTATGTTAATGTAGCTGTTGAATATTCTAATGGACCTATATATCTGGACATGTGACCTGTCATGTGACCTGTCATGTGATCTATCATGTGCTCAGACAGAAGATTGGCTGTTGTTGCTTTAAAAACCCCCGCAACGCGGCATATGCTGATATAAAGCTCTCTTAGAACTTGGAATATCCAATTATCCCAATTAATACTGCTCAATCAATGTAGATGAATATGAAGCGAAATCTATACTGAATTAGGGGAAGAGAAAAGAGAAGAGAGATTTGGAGAGATTGGATTCTAGAAATAAACCTAATTTCAATTTCCTGCCATTTCATGGCGTATTTATACTGCTAGATCCAACATATGTCGTACTCTACCCTTACAGAAATTGAGCACATGTGCCCAGTTAATCAGCTAGCCGGCTACCCGGATCGGCCCAACTGAGAATTTGGGCCCAATTTCTCCGAGTCGGTTCGCCGTTACGACGCCCCTTTGAGTTTGCCGTTACTACGGATTGCTCTCCTGCAGAATATTTGAATACAGCCGATTTCTCTTCCTGAAGAATCACCAAAGAATATAGTATCTAGCAAAGTTTGAAAAACCATACTTGTAGAACTGAAATGTTAACTAAAGTAGGAGTTCATAAAATGCTAAAAAGGTAATTTGAGTAAACTTGACCAATCCAAAAATTCATTCAAAAAAACTTCAACGGAAAAAGCCAATTATTCTTAAAATAGTATGCAATGTGACGCTAGATAGCGATGAGGAACTAGGAGTTTCAATCATGTGTGTTGGAACATGAGGAACCAGTACTGCAGAGATGTACTGCATGTTCCATGTGACTGCATGTAAGCAGGACAGATGAAACAGTGGTATGCAGAAATAGGCGACGAGTGGACGACGTCCCGCGGAAAAGGGAGCGGTTTGTAACACAAGAGGGCATAGAACAAAAGACGAAGTTGTGACTATTAGAACTCTTAGTATAGCTCAGATACAGATAAGAATAGAAGTTATGATGTGATTGGGGGACCAACGACAAAACCACTCCAGTTTATACGTTAGTAGATGACATAGCACAACAATGTGCACACCATGTCCTATCGCTCGCGCTACTAAAAAATAAAAGGCTTCCCCCTAGCAACTTGGATTTTAAGTTAGGTTATTTTACCTTGAATTTATTCATGTGAACATTTGCAATACGCTAGAGAATCTTGTTTGAGTAAGTAATCTTCAAATTTTCTGTATGGAGTACTTACTAGAGCTTTATTGGTTGATGAGTATTGTATTTGGCCAATCATGCCTTCAGGCCTTCCCCGAAAAGGCATCTCCAGAAATGGAAATCTAGAATACTTAAATTTTCACGCGTGTCAAACGTGCTTAGCTGGTATCATTTCAGACTAAGACTAACAGTGTACGCTTTATTCCTTAGAAACGTATCCTTGACCAAGAAAGAAAGTCTATGAATCACATCCATGACACACAAGTGTACTTTTAGAAAGTTGAAGGTCATTTTTGATGATGATTTGAGAACTCTCATTTGAAGAAAATTACTAACCCAAAACATTCTCAACTGTATGGAGAACCTGATGTGATGGTGTTTTATGCGAACAAAGTGTCAACCTAATCTACTAGAGAGAATGTGCCTTTTGATATTCAACTATTCACGCCGGTCCCAGAATAGAAGCATTCATAGTCCAATCTGGCCGCACATGTGTTTGTGGAGTGCATATAGTCCATTAACCATGATGTAATCTGTAGCTGCAAGTCAACAACTCACAATAGTGTATTTTGGTCATGCTATTAGTGCAAAAAAAACAATCCTAAAGTCTGAATGAAGGAACCCCTACCTCTTAAATAATTACAGCTTTTTATACTACTGTGACTACTGTACACCTTGTATTTTTTGCAAACTATAAAGCCATTTGAAGACCAATTGTTCATTGTACTGGAGAAAGAAGTGACTATCGCGGCAGACTTAAATTTACGTTTCAAGAAAAATGAGTTGATTTTCAAAGCCCTGGCTTGATGACATTGTGTGAGATTAATTGTTCTTGATGAATTGACAGACAAATTTCTTGGCTACGATGGTCAGCAGGCTTTAGAAAGGGCTAAACTTCCTCAAAAGAAGCATTCTAGCTTCACATGTGCAGGAAGTGTGTATGAATCACAGCATGGTCATAAAATCTTCTAGCTAATATCTAGAACTTAATGAGTCATTCATCTCATCATTTGAAATGATAAATCGAGAGCTAATATTTCTTTCCTTAACATAGGTGAACAATGGTGCAAACAGCATACTGTCCCCCTTCCATTTTGTTAGGAGAGTTTTGCGATCTAGACTCCTCTATCTATTTGATTTTCAAAAGTTCTTCGAAGACTTCAGGTCAAAAGAGTGTTTGAAACTGAAGTCAGTATAGTATTTGTCGTCAACAATTTTCTGTAATTTTTTTCTGCTGACCCATTAAGTTCACCCTTGCCAAACAAATTCAGTCCCAACACCATGTAATTGGTGTTCTTAGTTTCTTCTGATTTGACCTCAACAGGCTTGTATATTGATTTCGTAGGTTAAATGTTGGATATTCAAGGATTATAGACGGGTATTCCACACTAGGGGACTTGTTAAGGTATTACACTCCACATAAAGTCCTTTTGTTCATTTTTGAGGACATGGCTGCACTCAATGCTATGAGCATCAATACAATTTAAGACAACATTTTTCAGTGGTATGCAGCTTTCTTAGCTCCTTGATATCTAAATTTAATATAACATGTGCAGCAACCTAAAATAAAGGGGCATTCACCAATGTACTATGTCGTTTTTAAAGTCTTTTTCTGGGAACAGAAGAATTCTTGAGTACTTGCTTATAGCTAAGAATGACAGATCTAGGCATTGACATTTCTATGCCTCTTGCAAATAGGAACAGCAAAACCAATTCTAGAAAGTTCGATCTTGGCCGACATATGCAGGGAGTATAGATCGGCCGGCGCATATTCTACATTTGTTTTTATCTTTTCGCCGTTATTCTCAAGACAATGCGCAATTCCCCATGCGGACTTTTCGATGAGAGATGTTTGTATCCTAGGCAGACCAAAAGATAGGCTGTTTCCGAAAGGTATGTCAATATTCTCATGAAAGCAACACAATTGATACTCATCTACCTTTTTCTCGTCATTGGGTGGGCTTATTCAGAACTGCCATTTGCCTTTTTTGCCAAAATAGATGATTTTTTGGAGCCTCTTTCCGGCACCTATTATGATCTCGACGGTGCAGAATTGTGTGTATTGTCTCATGGAAACTCCTGGATTGCACCCATTGAGTTCTCCTTAGAAGAAAATCTCGCATTCACTGAAGATACATCTACGCCGGGGTATATGGGGATTTACGATGGTTTGCTTGTGTTTGGTCCTAATGCCTCTCCGATCAGTTTGGACATGGATAGTGAACTGAGGGTCTTAAATGGCCCTTTTAGCTCATGCGAGATCCTAAGCAGCCAGTTTCGTGCAATTGTGTATGGTTATACATCCTTACCCTTTGATTATTGTTTCGGTGTGGAGGTCTACCTCTTGCCTTACGACAGAAGCACATGGAGTGCCTTGAAAGCTGCACCTGTGCTTAAGGAAAATGAGAATTCTAAGTCGGAGGAAGAATGGAAGTATGCATCTAATCCTTATGGAATACAAGTACCCAAGTCTTGTGGAATTTTATTACCTGAGTCTTATGGATTACAAATACTTGAGGGCGAAGAAAAACCTACACCTGAGCCTTATGGAATACAAGTGCTGAGATCTTACGGGATTCAAGTACTGGAATCTTATGGAATCCAAGTTTCTGAGTCTCATGGTGTTCAAGTCCCTGGGTCTAATGGAATACTAGTGCCTAAAGGTTCGGTTACTCTGCTCTCATCTGTGTCTAGTTTACCAGTGGTTTTCTTTGTACAGCTACATAGAATCTTGGTGCCGCTCTCGGGTTATTTTCTTGAAGAAGACTATGCAAATATGAGTGCTTTTTCTCATGGTGACTCTTCGGCGGACTCCGCCAAGTTTATATTCCAAGATAATTACGCTTTTAATTACCAAAAACCAAGCCCAGGGTTCGTCGGGTTTGACGGTCCTCTATTTGGATTTGGCCCTACTATACCTCCTACTACTTTGAAATTGGATAATGAAAAGAGACTTTTGAATGGTCCATTTTACTCCTGTAAGATGTCTGGAAGCCAAGCCCACGGAATTTTATACAGATCAAATATTAGACCCTTTGAATTTTGTTTTGAAGTGGAAATATACCTTCTTCCTTATAACATGGGAACTGGGCTTACTGTGATGCATGAGCCTTTACTTGGGGAATTAGACAAATGCATACCTGGGTTTGATGGAGAGCATATGTCTGAAAAATCTGGTGAAGGATGGATGAAGTCATTACCTGAAGCTCAGAAGAGTTCCTCCATGGTTTCGAGCAAATTTGGGGCTCTTCATTCTGGTAATGCCTCTGCATTAAACATATCGAGCTCCAAATCAATGATCGCTTCTTTCGCATCAATTTCGATAGCCTTCGCATCTTCTTCGGATGTGTCAGCATCTCCTTCTTCTCTGTCAGATACTGACCACTCGATCTACAACCCAAAAGAGATTACACAGACAATCACCGTGTGTGACCAGGTGGCCCACCCATCCCTCGTGACTATTACTACAACAGCCACAGTGATGGTTACTTCTATAACCACCTTTACTGTTTCTGGGTTTAACATGCTTTAAAACAATTACGGCAGGCACCCGATAGACTTTGCTTTGTTTGTTTGGTGCGTTTGTTCTGGACCTATGACCCCAAGATTATACCTATTGAGTGATCGTCAATTACTAATATCTAAACTCCTAGACTCACTATAGCCAGTACACTACCTATAGTGCACCTTACAAACTCGCCTGTCTTGCAGCTGTCCTGACACGTAGCCATTGTGTGTTTATATGCTGAAAACGTATATGTGAAGAAGTCAGTCCGTGTCCTTATAAACATCAGTACCTCTACATTAATTAATATTGGTGGGTCTAGTGTCGGGAGACCTCTTGGTATGTCCTCCCTCAGTTGATATATATTTTTGGTGGTGTTATAAAATAGCTGGAGCTTGTCCTTTTATATTGGAGTGTTGAACTTGTGGGACATATGACTTGTGACTTTCACAGTTGCCCGCAGGTCAACGACAACACACAGGATTGAAATGTGTAGATTGTATAACGCTCGATCCGCATAGACGGTCGCAATACTAGGAGGTCCGGTAAGTAGCCAGGGTGTAACATCCAGAGGACGTTTCATACTATAGGACATTGACCTCATAGTATGAAGAAGAGTTTTCAGAGTCCATTGAAGTATTATTCATACAAGGTCTTTTGGTGGGTCTGGTTCTAGGAGGCATCTTGGTATGTCTCCGGCAGTTGATGTTGATTGAATTATCTAATTATAAAATGGGGCGTGGCACCATTTTATATATCTGGGGATTCTTCCTTCATTGTTCAATCCATTGTCTTCAACAATTGATTGTTTCGGAAAAGTCATTTCCTGGTATTTGCAAAGCCCTAAACATTAGAGCGCGCTCTCTCAATCGCCGTTTTTCAACAAAATGAGGTGGAGAGGTCCCACATGTTTCAGAGATACATGGTGCAAATGAAACAGGGATTCATCGTGCACAGTCATTTACGAGACGCCGGTTTCGGATGTGGGAGTCCCCGGGACTGACTATACATATAGATGTTGGAACTGTTGGAACATGAGGAACCAGTACATCTCTGATGTACTACATGTAAGCAGGACAGATGAAACGGTTATATGCAGGAATATACTAAGAGTGGACGACGTGCCGCGGAAAAGGGAGCGAGCGGTAACTGAAGAATAACAGAAGAATCGTTCCAGTTTATGCGTTAGGAGATGACAAAGTTCAACGGGTTATGAGCCCTGGATCGCTTATTTCGAAATTGGAACTTCCCTATCATCTTGACCATAATGAGAAAGCTCCAATCTTCGAAACGGACCTTGTGAACGCTTTGGAGAAGATCAGAGCAGTTTGATACATTTGGGTATACGTTGAAGACCCAAAGAAGATCTTGCAAAGGAAATGTAATTTGTGCGCTGATGAATACTAGCGACTCAACGGAGTCAGGGCTTTAGAACTTGGCATTTCAGATATATGAGTGAACTAATTTACTTTATGTGCCCCATGATGAAATGCTACGATGCAAAAAGGATCATTAAGCAAAGAGCCTATTAACAAAGAATCGTTAATCACAGCTTGCGAAAGATTACTCCTTCAAATGAGACAACGTCTTGAGGCTTACTGCAAAGAGAGTGTTCCAAGGTTAGGAAGACAAACCGTCAGTTATATCCGGATGTACTGGTTCCTCACGTTCCAACAATAGAGAGGATCCCACTCTGGTTTGAGCGGCATCAATTGTGAGAACAGTTCACTGATATCTATTTTAGAGAAGAATATAAGCGATCTAAGATGAACACTGAAGCACCGTACTTGAGAGAGTTATTGGAGGCCAACGTCATAACAATTCCAACTTATCAGAGGGTTCATGCAAACTTTCAACAGTGAGCTTTCCCATGATCAAAGTCACGTGAGTGGCTGCGGCGCTACAGAGACAGCAAGAGCTGTTTTCTCAACATAGGTTTTGGGAGTGATTAAATTTGTATCGTCTGAATTACCAGTACCTTTAGTGATCTAAATTATTAATGGTTCCATTCCTTTGGTTCTTATTCGACTTGTATGACTGAGTGTCCTTTTATGATAGAGTGGACCTTTAATTATATGTCACGTGATGTAGCGCATTTAATTACCTATTTGGGTAAGATGC
>NKZN01001957.1:0-12298 GCA_002374485.1 Metschnikowia santaceciliae
ACTCTGATTGGCAATATTGACCTGAATCTAATATCACAACCATACAGGTCTCGAGTGGTGTAACCATTCCTAAGCTTTATATGGAATCAAGGGCAGGATGTGTCCCAGATGGATGTGCTTCATTGCTACTTGAGGTTGTTTAAGCTACTGCTAAATGGTTGCTATAATGCTGTGACATGGCTTGACTCCTATTAACAGACCAAGGAATTGTTCCTAACGTCTCGAAATACTAGAAGCTCACTTGGTATGATCTTGACGCGTGTTATATCTTGTTCACAAAACACACTATGATCTTTGTCCAGATCTAATTCAAATTTTGGGGTGTGACCAACTCCTGATTGAGTCTGGTATAGCCCCTTGACCCCTTGATCCCTTGATCCCTTGATCCCTTGATCCCTTGATCCCTTGATCCCTTGACCCCTTGATCCCTTGACCTGTACCATATTCTGCTATGGTGAAATAAAGTATACTGTGGACGGGATTCCTGCTCGAGTCCAAAAAAAACTTGAGCTCCTTACTCTGAAAAAATGGTCATGGGTTAAACTTTGATCGACATTCTGGGAGCTTTAAAGGCCTTTTATGTATAGGAAAAGAGGCTGTGAACGCTAAGCTTTGAAGAAGTGAGGGATTTCGCAGCCTTTGGAAAAAGTAGGAGAGGTTCCCCACATGTCCCTAGATGTTTTTCGATCTTGCCAAATGCAGCCGAGTTTCCCTATTTTTCGTGGCATATTATCCAAATGCTAAGCAAACACCAATAACAATAGTCCAGAATTGGATTTTGGAATGTGGGTTTGTTGGAATTGATGGTCACGGGACCCTTGATCACGTGCATTACACTATGAACACTACACTATGACAAAATTTTTGGAGGGTACAATGCCTCCATGTTATTTTGATCTAGTGTTAGTGACAACGTTATAGTGATAATCTGTTTATGAGGGGGGCACCGCACTATCTGTTGAACGTGAAAAAGGGAGTGGGCCGTAACGATACAGAGGAAAAGGACGACACTGTATTTATGAGAGTTCTTAGTATCATTTAGATACAGATAAGAATAACCGCTCCAGTTTATGGTTAGTAGATGGCAAAGCTCAACACTATCTACTCTTACACCATTAGATCAAGGAGGTACGGATGTTCATCCCCAATGCCCTTTCAAATATTTTTTATGCTTGTTTTATGGGTATTTACTAGCGCTTTTTCACGCCATATTGATTAAAAAAAGCCAGATGCCAAAATTCGAATTATTAGTGGGATCTGAATTTTGCACGCAAAGTGCGAGTCTCTGAAAAATGCGAAGAAACATAGCGAACAACTGCCCGCACCTCTTGTTGCGACTTATTATCTCAATCATTTCTATTCTCATCTGTTCCTGCTCCTGAGCGAGAACTCCCACATCCGATACCGGAGTTTCGTAACTGACTGGGAAGATCAGTGTACGCCCTCATCGTGCAAAGACCCTTGTTAAATCTGCACTATGAATCTCTGAAACATGTGGGACTTGTCCACATCTGTCCCAACCTGTGTCATATCTTTGTACTTAAGGTAACAAGGTTGTCACTTCTCACATGTTCCAACACAAGAGGTTATGAGCCCTGACTATACTATACCATACTCTACTATACTCTACTAACCTGCTCGACCAGAGGTGTCGGTATTTGAGACCATTATTACAAATCAGTTGGCAGCCAGCTACTAAGGCCAGCACCTACCAATGACGGTTGACTAGGCGACGCCATTGTCAAATACTTAAGTAGCTCAGATTCCTTCTTCTGAGGATTCGTCAACAAAAAAACATACTAAATAGAGTACTTGAAGTAACTCGAATCTAACATGGGTAGTGTATGTTACTTAATTACATGACTAGTATGTATTTAAAACCATCTCTATGTTAGACCCACCAAAGGTGGTAAATTGCCCATGTGGATATTGAACCCTGTACTGGTCGACCAGAGGTTGAGCGGCCCCTTTGGCTCTCATTACGACCTCTATTCTCCTATGCCGGACTAGTCTATATAAGGTGCGACGGTTCCTCTAAGAGGAATCATCAACCAAAAAACATGGTGAACAGAGTACCTGGCGTAACCGGAATCTAACACTCTAACATTCAGTATTATAGTCTGTAGTTTCATAGAGAGTGTGATCGTATACTACTCAAGTAGTCATAATCATTGGTATTATTATTGTCTAGTATGACTGGTTGGGTGAGGCATTCAACAAATGCTCTGCAATCGAAAAGAGAAGCCTTCACAGCAGAGCAAAGAGAATCAAGAGCGTAAGAAAGCCAAAGATTCCTATTATGACAAACTATTACCTAGCTACAAAATTCAAGATGTTGAAAGATAAGAGTATTGAAAGATAAGTGTTAGATTCTTGAATACGTCTAGTACTAGGAGTTATGTTCATTCGTTGATGGATCCCCAATAAGTGGGAATCCGAGTAATTATATAGCTAGCCAGTGAATACCAGAGAGTGAAGCAGGGGGCTTAAACGCCATGTTACGAGGTAAGGTGAATCGATGAGTCCAAGTCACGGGTTATGGAGCCTTGGATGAGTCACTGGCATTCGTAGGCTCGAAGGTACCTCTATGGGTAGTGTGTCTACCCATGGTAGGTCTAACAATAAGAGTATTAAAAGATAAGAGTATTGAAAGATAAGAGTATTGAAAGATAAGAGTGTTGAATTGTGAATCGAGACTTCCAAGATTATATCTCCTGTGTTTCAGAATATGTTGACAAGTTGGATGGACTTGAAGAAGTGGAAGCATACACTTTCATGAAAAAAGAAGAACCTCTAAGGAGAATAAATCAAAAGGATACTGTTAGAGTCTTTTTGTTACGTCACGTACTCTGTTTAGTATGTTTTTTTTGTTGATGATTCCTCAGAAGGGGGAATCTGAGCTATCTAAGTAATTGACAACGGCGTCGCTTAGTCAACTGGTTGTTGCTAGGTGCTTAGTTTTCCAGATTACCATAGAGTAAAATTGGACATAATACCATACTGTATTGTTTCTGTTAGAATGAAGGTATTATGAAGCCTCTCAGTCCGGTTGTTGCAATGGCCACTGCAAACACCGTATCACAGCGTACTCTGGAGCAATGTTCACCCATTGTTCTGGTGGAGGGTTTTTCGGTGCCACGTTTCTCTCTAAGTATACAAACCACTCCGGTTCCTTTCTTTGAGGAACCATCAACGAATACAAGTTTAGGTTAAGACACGTTATAAAGAACATAACAGTTTCCTTTTTCTCACATACTGATATGATGTATAATTATGAGCACTGATCCTTGCAATAGCTTGGCCGGAATTGGCCGGAATTGTCCAACTACAGGACCTCCAAAAGTCCACCATGAAAACATTTTCAACTAAAAAAAAATGCGTTGTGAAGTCCGGAATTCTAGGATTCTAAAAAACTTATTTTCACAAAACAGAAGCGAAAAAAAGGTCGTTTGCGTTGGGCCTTTTTCTGCTGAGGTTGCCTGGTGTACGGGTGTGGTTTGCACCCATTCAATCTCAATCTCAATTCCGAGGTCGAGGTCCCCCATGTTGAACTTGCGGGACATCTGTACCTCATGATCACGTGCCTGCAGGCACGTAAGCAAAGTTCAGGTTCACGTGTCCTACCAGAACGTGAATAGAGGAGCATGCGAGTGTTAGACTTAACACTTGATGCATGTGCAGATGAGCACATTTCTAACACAAGGAGGGAATGGTCGCTAGGAGGAAATTACCGCTAGGAGGATTATTTAAAATAACCTGCATATTGGCTGCTATGCAGGCCAATATGACTTGTCCTATAAGAAGGGGGAATCCGCGTCATTAAGACAGGGCGGATAAGTAAATCTGTCACGGGGCCCCCAGGTTGAGTTTATGGGAATCTAACAAACGTTATCACCCTTCCATAATTGCAGGCGCAAAGCAGTAAGTGCCAACACCCCATACTCTATTAAACAACCCGTGAGAAATTCCTACCACAGTCACATACACAGTCACGTATATGATTATGGCAGAGTGCTTAATCAATCATGGATACACTTCCAGAGGTGGCTGAACTGGACCTTACATAGTTTATTGTGATTGAAGAAGTTGAATATATGATTAATGAACTCCTTGGCCACCTCTTGACCATAGTGTGAGGCTTTGGGTTATACCTCTATATCTACACTTCCCCAGTGGCTACTCAAAGAGGATATTTCCCAAAAAAAGAATATTTCCCAAAGGGGGTGTCTGCTAATCAATCATTGATTGTAGGCACAATCAACGGACGGCTCTTGTGAAACACCTATTGTTAGATTCGAGTTACTTCAAGTACTCTATTTAGTATGTTTTTTTGTTGACGAATCCTCAGAAGAAGGAATCTGAGCTATTTAAGTATTTGACAATGGCGTCGCCTAGTCAACCGTCATTGGTAGGTGCTGGCCTTAGTAGCTGGCTGCCAACTGATTTGTAATAATGGTCTCAAATACCGACACCTCGGGTCGAGCAGGTTAGTAGAGTGTAGTAGAGTGTAGTAGAGTAGAGTAGAGTGTAGTAGAGTAGAGTAGAGTCAGTGCTCATAACCTCTTAGACTACTAACAAATGTAAAGGAATAATTGGGGAATTGAATACTGTTCTTCGCCAAAGTCCCTGAAGATATATTGATGTAACTCTCACTATAGGTGGGAGTGTGAATCCAAATGTGATGATAATCCTATTGATATGCTTTCCTACTCTTCGAGATCGAATAGTCCTATAATACAGTATAGTAGTATATGCTGTGTTCTTTATAACGTGTGTTAACCTAAACTTGTATTCGTTGATGGTTTCTCAAAGAGAGGAACCGAAGCGGCTTAAATAACTTTGAGAGAAACGTGGCACTGAAAAACTCTCCACCAGAACAATGGAAGTATTGTTTCTGGAATGTTCAAAAAGGGCCTCGGATTCACGACTTGTCACAACGATCAAATGCTGTCACGGCAATTGTAGTAGACACTACTAGAATTGGACAACGTAGGCTCCATATTGTATCTAAGGTAGTTTTCTACCTATTGCGGATCTAACAATATTAGTATAGGTGTATAGTGTTAGAGTATAGTAGTCTAGTGGGTATAGTAGTCTAGTGGGTATAGTAGTCTAGTAGAGTATTGTACAGAGTATAGTATGCATGGTGCTGGATTTTTGGTTACATCAGTACTCAATGTTCTGTTGGATTCGTGTTGTGAGGTACTCTGTTTAGTATGTTTTTATGTTGATGATTTCTCAGAAGGAGGAACCTGGGCTATTTAAGTATTTGACAACAGCGTCGCCCAGTCAACCAGTTGTTGCTAGGTGCAAAGGAGGGAAACTCTCCACCTTCCATCCTGGTACCTCGTGTCTATCACATTCATCCTGGTACCTCGTACAATGGTGACTAAGGAGACGCTGATATGAAATGGCCATTGTTAGGATTAGACAGCGTAGGTCAAAATACCTCAATAGGTAGAGCGCTATCGAAGATAGCTTTCATAGTTATAGTAGTGTATAGCAGTGTAGTGTATAGCAGTGTAGTGTATAGCAGTGTAGTGTATAGTATGGATATAAGGTTAGAAAGAAGAAGTAAAAGAGTCAGAATATTATAATATAGGTTAGTCCATAGTTGTTAGATCCACTATAAGTAGGACACTACCTATAGAGGCATTATGAAGCCTGCGATGTTCGATCCCAGCAATGGCCACTGCAAACACCGTATCACGGCGTTTCCGGCCATCACAGCACTTCGTGCATTGATGGCCCCTTTTGTTTACTCTGGAGCAATGCTTACCCATTGTTATGGTGGAGGGTTTTTCGGTGCCACGTTTCTCTCTAAGTATATAAACCACTCCGGTTCCTTTCTTTGAGGAACCATCAACGAATACAAGTTTAGGTTAACACACGTTATAAAGAACATAACAATAGTCTTTATTTACACTATACTAGACTATATTGGACTAGGAATATTGTGCCACTGACTTAAAATCAGATTTCATTGGACTAGGAATATTGTGCCACTGACTTAAAATCAGATTTCATTGGACTAGGAATATTGTACCACTGACTTAAAATCAGATTTCATTGATACGTGTACTCTGAATCTACTGTGACAAGTGGGGCTTGCTTTAAACCGTATAGCGACTTGTTGGGTTTCAAAACATACTTTTCATTGGAACCATTCGTAAGCCTTTGTGGAAAGCTTGGAATTGGTTTCATGTAAATGTTCTTGTCAATCTTGCCATTAAGAAAGGCTCTTTTCATGACCATTTGATGTATAAGCAATTGTATGATCATCTTATAATGAGTAGCAAGTGCAATAAGAATTCGTAAACTCGCATAGGAGATTACTGGTGTGAATGTCTCTTCATAGTCAATACCCTCAAATTGAGTATAACCTTTGGCAACTAATTTGCCTTGTACCTGCCCTCATTTTTCATTGTGAAGCCCCAACGGCTCCCTATAGGTTTGACAGTGAGTAAAGTTGGTAGTAATGAAAGTTGGTAGTGAGAATTGTGGGCGATTTATAGGCTTGGCAGTACCTCTTGCTTTCAAACAGTTCATGGATCTAATGTGCGAGAAGGAAATACTGACCCAAGTGATCAAGCCGGCCACAGTGGTGATGTTCAAAAGCCAGTTGAAAACCTTGTTTGCACCATTGGAAAGCACCATGTAGCCCAAGGCACCATGTAGTGCAAGGTATTATGTAGCCCAAGGCACCAAACAAGACCGTAAATAGCCCACACAAACGTATCAAATGCTCTGATTGGTGGTTCTAAGAAACACCTTTGGGGCCTATGGTGGCCTGAGCCAGGCCATACAAAATTCTGGAGCCCGAGTACACATTAGAGTTGGCAGTAGCAGAAATAATGGCAATGAGGAACACGAGAGAAGTTTAGTTCCTCGGCCTTCAAAAACTCCACCAAAACCTTGTTGTCACCAAGTTGTTTCTTAGTGCTGTCTTTATGTCTATAGTGTACATTATGAGTGGCTTATCTATGCGAGTGGCTTGATCTGTAATGAGGATTCGGGGTATAGTGGTATAGAGTATACTACATAGTAGTATAGTAGCGGTAGTACTGTATAATGGAAGTACTAGGTATTACATAAGTGAAAGGTACCATTATTGTATGAAGTACCAAGATTATTGGTGAGCCTGAGGTGCCAGGGCTTTGAATATGTCGGCCAGAACAGGGGTACCTGAGTTTTTCATGGTTACTGACTTTTCATGGCAACAATGAATGCGGGTGATAGCAAAAGGTTCACCATCTTGCTGCTTCAACTTGGAGTCGTTGCATGGGATCGTTGTATGGGATCAATAAGCCTACGAAGAAGTTGAGCGTTGTTCTGGATGCATCAAGATTGATGCTCTGAACATCTGAAGGTCCTGCGGCCTAATCATGGTTCCCTAGGGAAGGTCGTCCATGATTCTGAGCACGGTTCCTGGGACAGCCCTCTCGATTATTAAGCCTATGGCTGGCTAGCTTAATCGGTAGTGTCGATTGGACTCTTAATCTTTTAACATATGTTTTAGTATATATTAATATACGGGGATATGTAAGTTGTGGCTTACAAGACCAAAGTAATTTAGACGGTGCGAGGCCGGTGAAGACCTTTCACCCACTAGTAACCTGCACACGGTGAATCTCTAGTCTCCATACAACACATCTACGAAGTACTCTGACTCCGTACATGCTAGGTACTTGTTGACAGAAGAAGATGGATAAGATGTAGAAGATGACGATTCTGTAGATAACCATTTTGATGGCGAAAGGAACGGTCTTTTTAGCGTTGGCTGACTCTCCGGCCAATCAAAAAAGGATGTGCATGTAGTAGCCTCTACTTGTCCAGACCTTTCCGGACCTTTCCAGATCTGTCTAGATCTGTCTAGATCTGTAGAAGAAACACCCATTGAAAAAGTGAGGTGGAGTATTTTTTTCAGCTTAAGAAGTTTTTTTTACCCAATCCCTTTATTTCTTTACCAAGTCCTTTTATTTTTTTTATCCCCAATCCCTTATTCTTGGCCCTTTGCCTATTTCCGTCCATTAGGTTCTGGTGGACTTTGAGACGCACTTTCCTCACTTCATAGAGCAGGGGGAATTTCTCACTATAACCTATTTACACCATCCAATGAACTCCTATTCTATTAAGGGATTGCTTCGCATTAACCACAATTCTCTGGGGACTTCCGGGGACTTCCGGGGCTTTCTGGGGAAGCGAGGGGGTGAACCTATTGTTACCGGTTATGAGCGCGGTTCCAATGCATTATCTCTATTACTTCATACAGGCCAACACCCACATAAATACAAACTACGTTTATTCTTATATCCAGGAAATATATACTTATATGAACCTTAATAAATATTCAAGGAACAATGTGAAAAAGAGTCAGACTAAATTTGAGTCATTTGGTGTATATGCAGGACACGCTCAAAAGAGTCAGTAAATAAATATGCTAAATAGGGGAAAAACAATATTAGGTTGGAGATTACAAATGAATAAGGTTGGTATTTTAAGTTGGTACTTCAGGTTGGTACAGTAGAAGAGTGTAAATTGTATTTCTATGGTGGTGTGGTTATGTAGTGTATAAAGTATAGTGTATAGAGAGGTGAGGTAAGATGATTGGTGGATGTATGGAGATCATCCATAAATTATTTTAAACCCTTTGTATAACATTTATAGGTTTCAAAGCTTAGTATTTGTTTTTTTTGCCAGCTGGAATCAAGGTTTGTTGGGATGGAATAGCTATATATATATATATATATATATATATGGTCGTGCGATACTCATAATAATATAACTGACCTTACTCTTCGGGGACCAATATTCAGGGAATATACCTTTGGTGATCCCGGAAGTAAGTTTTCCATGAAGAGCTATCCTTATATGCAATACATTGGGTCTTTGAGTATATGTACAGTGTTATTCGAAACGATTCAGACCAGTGTGACAAAATGATTCAAACTAGCGCGACAAAATGTTTCGTACCCCTTCGCATAATGTTTCAAACCATATGGACAAGTTGTTGTACAGTGTTTTTCAAAATGATTCAAACTAGCGCGACAAAATGTTTCGTACCCCTTCGCATAATGTTTCAAACCATATGGACAAGTTGTTGTACAGTGTTTTTCAAAATGATTCAAACTAGCACGACAAAATGGTTCGAACCAAGAAGACAGAATGGTTCAAACCAAATGGCGTAATGTTTCACACCAACGTTTATTAGAATTCAATATTCTGAAATCTGAAACCTGGTCGATGGCCTCTTCTATACTAGATTTGGGAGTCTTGAGTACCAATCAAGGGTGAAAACGGAAGGAACTGAAACCCTGTTTCATTGTTATCCTGTATACAACCCATTATCCATTTGGTGTGAAAGGCTATGCGAGGGGTACGAAACTTTTTGTCGTGCTGGTTTGAAGAGTTAAAAAAAAAACACTGTAATTTCACATATGCTTCTTCGCTTACTAATTACGTAGCCCCTCCCGAGTTGTTGTATACAGGATAACAATAAATCCGGTTCAGTTTCGTACTGCAAGACTCCCAAATGCAGTACATATATTAGGCACTCCTCCAGATTTAAGATTTCAGAATATTGAAATCCAATGGAAGTTGGTGTGAAGCATTACGCTATTTGGTTCGAAACAATTTGCTAAGGGGTACGAAACTTTGTGAATTAGTGGTTTGTTTAATTTTGCTACTGTGGTCCGAAACATTCTGTCGCGTAGGTCTGAATCGTTTTGTCGCGCTGGTCTGAATCGTTTCGAATAACACTGTATAGAGGATAATAATGAAACCAGTTCAGTTCCGTCCGTATTTCATCCTTGATTGGTACTGCAAGACTCCCAAATGTAGTACCATATGAGGCAATCCTCCAGATTTAAGATTTCAGAATATTGAATTCTAATAAAAGTTGGTGTGNCCAGATTTAAGATTTCAGAATATTGAATTCTAATAAAAGTTGGTGTGGAACATTACGCCAATTGGTTTGAACCATTCTGTCTTCTTGGTTCGAAACATTCTGTCTTCTTGGTTCGAAACATTTTGTCGCGCTAGTTTGAAACATTTTGTCACGCTGGTTTGAATAGTTTTGAAAAACACTGTACAGTGTTGGAACATGAGGAATCAGTACATCTCAGATGTACTGCATGTTCCATGTAAGCAGGACAGATGTAACAGTGAATGGTTCATACTATGCAGGCATGGTCTAATGGTGGTCGACGCCCCCTCAGAAAAGGGGTTGGGGTGGTGATTGGACAACGACTAAACAAAGAGAAGAGAGTAAGTTACTCTTATGAATCATAGAGCCATGTCAGTTTGAGGACAGTGCGTTCAAAGAGATTCTTAGTACAGTATAGATACAGATAAGAATAGAAATGACTGAGATGAATACTTGTGTTCCACAACTATATGATGAAATTGGTTCGTAATGACACAACCGCTCCAATTTATGGACCTAACAATTGTGAAGTTTAACAGAGGCGATTGAAAGGTTTTCACTCGTAATTAACCTGCACATAGTACATTATTGGTCTGCATCCAACATACTACGAAGTACCTTGACTCCGTATATGCTCGGTGCTTATTGTTAATTACCTTGTCTGCATCCACAGGTCAGCACTTCTCGCATGTTCAACAGAAAGCTCTACATCCTCCTAGCAACGTCTAAACACCTTGGTATTGTAAGGTACAATTTACATATTCCTGTATATTAACATATGTACTAAAACATAGGTTGACATTATTAGTTCCACTAGTCTTCCTAGACATTGCTTGAGCCCTAGTTCCAGTTCTAAAAACCCCAATCCTTCCAGTTTACTAGTCTTGTACTAGTTCTACAAAGCCCCAATAGCTCTAGTTCACTATTCTTGTACTAGTTCTTGCTCCACTGATTCTTACTCTACTGCTTCTGTCAAATAGTACCTAGCATGTACGGAGTTAAGGTACTTTGTGGATATGTTATATGCAGACAAGTGTAGCACTATGTACAGGCCATACAAATGAAGAGAATCTGTCCAAGTTCTCAGTAAACATCAGTACCTCTCCACTAATTAATATTAGTGGATCTGGGTTGGGAGGCATCTTGGTATGTCCCCTTGGTTGAAATTTGGGTACTCTTGGATATTGACGTCGTTTGTATTGGGGTGAGCCTTCACACGACCAAAGTCAGGGTTAGTGGCTGCGGTGCTGGAGACAACAAGTGCTGGAGACAGCAAGTGCTGTTTTCTCAACTTGAAACGTAGGTCTAGACAAGTGGAACACTATAAGGCTTGATTGGACGCCGTCTTAGGACTTTGGTCTTGTAAGGTACAACTTAGATATCCCTGTATATTAATATATGTTAAAACATAAGCTGAAAGTTTTTACGATGTACTAATGGTTCCAAGTTCTACTTCTTCCGGTCCAGTACCACATATTCTTTGGCAGTGGTTCTAGTTCTAGCTTTACTAGTCTTCTATTGAGCTTACAGTCAGAAGTATAGTGTAGTCAGTATTAGAGTAGTGTATAATATAGAGTAGTTTATACGAAGAGCTTTTGTTGAATACCGACAGTAAGCTCGTGCCTCTACTTGCGGTAGATGCTTCCATGAGATGCTACTTGTACGACTAAGGTGCTTTCGGCAAGCTGCAGTACTTGGAGAACGTTTGGCAGTGCATTGGTTGGAACATTGGCATCCAGAGCACTCAAACGGTTCAGTCCTACAATCGACATTTAGATGAACTTGTGTATGATACTAGACCTATTTGTAAGTAATTCTTGATCGCCTTCTTAACAATCTTCTCCACCTCATCCCAGTCTGAAGTGGACACTTTCGTTATTTCGAGATAACCGAAGTAACTGCTAATGGTCATTAGTATATTGTGAGAGGCCCTGTTGTGGATGAAAGAATGTAGCATATAATAATGATTTAGAAAATCCGCTATGGACAGGGCACTACCCATAGAGGTATTATGAAGCCTACACTGTCTGATCTAACAATGGACATTCCAGAATGCCACCTGCTCAGTCACCATGGTACAAAGCATCAGGGTGGAATGTGATAAACCCGAAGTACTAGGATATGTGTGAAGAGTTTTCCCGCAAGCATCTATCGACAACCAGCTGAATACGTCAGCTCGCCTGCCGACTACTTAAGTAGCTCGATGTCCTCGTTTTGAGGAATCATCAACCAACAAAAATAACTTAGTACCTGAACGTTCACAAGAATCTAACATAGAGTAGTATGTAACATAGAGTAGTATATAACATAGAGTAGTATATAACATAGAGTAGTATATAACATAGAGTAGTATATAACATAGAGTAGTATATA